>JAUZST010011894.1:0-11694 GCA_034779995.1 Parotocinclus haroldoi
CAAAAGTTTCATTTAAAATAGATTAAAATATATTTTAAAACAACTGGTCAGGTATACAAGAAACAAAGCAAAGGCAATATACTGACTATATGTGTGTGTGTGTGTGCGTGTGTGTGTGTAAAGAGCTAAGATGGTCGTACAAAATACACAAAGACATTCTACAGTTCTTATATTGCCTCCTTCCATATTGTGGAGCTCCATCAGCTGACTGTAATTAGTTTTACAAATACAACTCAAAATCACTAAAAGAAACAAAAAACAATATAGAACTTTTAACAATAGTATTCTTCAGACCAGCAGAAATAGCTAAAACATCGGGCTCGTCCGGGATTTGAACCCGGGACCTCTCGCACCCTAAGCGAGAATCATACCCCTAGACCAACGAGCCTGTGCTGACAAAGCGAGCGTCTATTAGGACTTATGTATGTATACTAGCGTAAAACCAGCTGTATTTGCTCAGTTTATATATGATTTCGTTACATTTGATCGCCTCAACTAGTCATTGTTATAGTTTACGTAAAACAGACTATTCTGGTTCAGCATTTTGGTTTATATCTACATACATATTGTATCCATGTTACAGGCTGTACCCATGTATATTACTGCAAAAAGCCTACATGAAATACAAATAAACAAACAAAAACATGAAAACGAATGAAGCTATTTTAATGTAGGTTATTGTGTTTGTGTCCAGCAGGTTAAAACTATTCACATACGGGTTGTTTTGAGTCGCATAAAAGTATAAAACTCTATATTGTCTTCATATAATGAAATAAACCGCCATTACGAAAAAGTGATGCTCTTAATATAAAACCATTTCACAAATATTGAGTTATTTCTGATTGGTTTATACTAGACAGATTTGCATGCCAAGTCATACCAAGTATTGCTTTTTTATTTCACATTTATTAACCATATAAATATCTTAACATTTAGAACTACAATAATCCATATCTTCCTAAAGAAAAAATTAAAGAAACAGCTTACCACTGCTACAATCTTCCAATCCAACCAAGGGTTTTGCTCAAGGACCCAGCAGTAGCATCTTAACAGAGGTGGGATTTAAATCCAAAAATCTTAAACGTGTGTGAAATTAAATGATCATTATCAAGCCAGTGAAATAAAATAAAATGTATTCATTTTAATTTGATTTATTTTGTATTACTATAATGCATGCTGTTTTATGCTGAAATTGCATGACGTCCACACACGTGGCAAATTTGAATCCATCTGATTTGCACTTTTTTTAACGATGTTGCGGCACTTTTCCTCCGATGTCAGGCGTCAAGTTTAGAAACAAATCCACACAGTTACCACCAGAATAATACCTTTTTGATATTTATATTTTATTAGTAACTCTGGTAAGGAACTTTCTTTGGTGGGCAGGGTTTAGCATGGTGATATGTCTCCTACTAGGAAACCCATATTCATCAGCAGAGGGCGCTGCACTGTGTGTTCCTCCGGTAGCCATCATAAATCGCTCAGGAATACACTGCTCACAAAAATTAGCGGGTATTTCATTAGGGGATCTTTCATTTTTGGGGTATCCCCTATTTTTTGTCGGCATCCCCTATTTTTTATCGGCAGTACACTTGTACCAAGGGAGCTCTTCCTTTCATTCACATCAGATGGGATAGGAATCCACACATCGAAGAGCCTTGGGTCCGAACACCCTCAGTGATTTGTCCCTCCTCTTAATACTATTGATATGAAAACTACTGATCAGGAGCACCCAGCAAAGCGTATTTAGTAACATTTTTAGTAAAATGTTGTTTCGTACACTGCTTGCAATATTAAATATGGGGATATTTCAAAATGAATTTGAAGAGGGTCCGTGCCCCATCACTGTCGGTGAGTTTTTGGCACTCTTTGGTGACCATACACTCTACTGACCAGTCAATGTGGGGCCACTCTCGTCTAGTTTAACATGCTTCCGATTACCCTCATAAATATATCCCTTGCTACTCAAACACCACAATTGAGTTTACATCTCTGTGTAATCGAACAACTTTATTTGACTTTTAATTTGCTTTTCTGATCATCTTGTTTAATTGCTTCTAAGTCGTTTCAAAATCATTTTGAAATATCCCCTAGGTTTTAGAGCAGTGCAGATGCTCAGTCAGTCTATAATAATGTAATAATTTGTCTGTTGTTAATGTCACTCAGGTCTTTACTCCTGAAAATCTCTTACTTCCAACACATGGACTATGAGAACAGACTGTTCACTTATCATCTACTATATCTTTCCCAATGCTTAACGCTGTTGTAATAAGATAAACATGTTGTTTGTTATTTGGTCCGTGTCAGTTTTATGTTTTGAATGTATACATCTAGAATACGTTTGGAAAACTCCAGCAGCCAATGTCCTTCTAACTAAATCCTTATGTATAATAATACACACAAATGTTACGTTTATCAGATTCCCTGAAAAGTTTAATCTATTTACATTTTAAAAAGCCCAGACACGGCCTGTCCAATATTGATCACTGATGCCGTGATGAACTGGCATACCATCTAGGGTTGGTTCCCACCTTGTACCCTGTGCTGCGGTTCGGTGAGGGAGAAAGTTGTCAGTGCTGTTTATAACATATTTAGTCAATCCTAGGTGTATTTGCTTCACATGCGTCTTCACTCCGCTGTGTTCACAGCTTCAGAAATAATTGGACCCCACAGAAGCAGGAGCATGCTAACTTTTGCAGTCTGCTGTCATCTCAATTACATTTGCACTGGCACTTGTGGAGGGAAATACAGAACACGGGTGGATTGTTTAAGTGTCTTAACTTCATCACAATCTTTAATCCAACATACTTCAAGAACAACAGCCCTCAGAAGTAAACATATGCTTTGCAATTTTGGCCCAAAGTAAATTTGGTGATATCATTATAATCTTCCATTTGCAAATTACATAGAGCTCACACCAGCATTTTTGGGCACAATTTAACCATAACCATAATCACAAGAAACCTGTCACGTACAGGAGTCCGGATCGAAGGTATATCAAGGGGAAGGCAAGATAGAACATAGAAGACAAGGATAAGTGTATGGGAGACATGATCAGGAACACATCCCGCTCTAGGAAGCAGTGAACTTTCTGAGTGTGATCACGACCAGCGCAAGAAGAACAGAGGCACCGAGGAACGCGGTGATTACGATGGCTGTAATGGCACCTGGACCGAGGACACCTGCAGAGGAAACATGTTCATTAGTACATAATATACACGTTATTAGGTACACCTTGCTAGAACAGAGTTGGCCCCATTTTGCCTTCAAAATCCTCCACAGAATAGTTATTTGACGTACTGTTGAGTTTCTAACTGCTTGAACCAGTCATTCTCCTCTAAGCTCTGTCCACACTGGATCATTTCTCCTTTTCAAACCATTCTTTGTAAACTTTCAATCTGGCTATGCATGAAAATACAAAGTAGATTCGTTTCTGAAATAGGCCTGTCCATCTAGCACCAACAGCCATGCCAAGTGACGATAGTCACTTAACCTTTCGTCCCCCTTCCCCATGTTTGGAAATACACTGCTGACAAAAATAAGGAGATATTTCTGATGATTTACTGACATTATTTTGCGTCAAGAAAATACAGTATTGCCTCATTGAAGTTCTAGATGTAACGCCGGGTCTGAAAGTTTAAACTAGCCATTCCACACATGTTCCTAATATGACTGTACCTTCTTCATCCACAGTCACAGACTCCAGGTTCTCCTCATAGTCGTCGGTGAAGATGTTTTGCGTCATGTCCAAAGAGGGGTATTTAGTCGTGATTTCGTGGACTATATCTGTTCCATCGTCTCCAGACTGTGTGCCCTGGTTATCACTCTGAAGTGTGGGAGAAGCCACAGCCACTGTTTCTGTGGAAGGAAAAACTTTGTATATTAATAAAGCACTTCGTTTTGTGATGGCGTCAATTTGTTATAGAGTTATAGAGGTTATTTAAAAGTATACGTATCAATGACGGTGAATGATTAGGCTTGAGTAAAATATTCCACTCAAAGATCAAGGAATTCAAACTATACTTTATGATATACAGTAAAATTATAGGGTACTCCAATAACATATATTGTACACTTGTTAATTATACTTTAGCTTGTCTTTCATCGTCCAATATAAAGTTAATCCAGTTCAGGCTCTAAAGCTGCCAGGACCCATCCAGCAACACAGACATCAGGACAACCCCAGAACCAACCCGAGACAGGGTGCCAGTCCATAGCATGGCGCACACAGAGACACCAGTTGACCCAATGCAGACATGAGGAGAATATGCAAACTGAACACAGGCAGCGACTTGACCACGATTCCAACTTGGTTCTCTGAAGCTGTGAGGTGATGTCACTGCACCACCCTATAAAAAGTTTTTGAAAACCCTCAAAAACCATGCATCTGTTCACCATTTCTACTCTAAAGTCAGCTTCATGTCAGCAATCTGATTTTCTAACTTGCAATTGATAGTACCAAAAACCAAAAAACAGCATGTATTATATTTGGAAACTGGTAACAGCAACACCCTACAAGTTAACGAGCTAAACCAGAAGCAGGCCGGACAACTTAAACAACCTGAACCAACAGGGAACATGGTACTTACATGGTTCCATTGTGCTGGTTCACCAGTGTATGGCCAAACATA
Organism: Parotocinclus haroldoi; assembly: GCA_034779995.1. Lineage (NCBI taxonomy): Eukaryota > Metazoa > Chordata > Actinopteri > Siluriformes > Loricariidae > Parotocinclus > Parotocinclus haroldoi. Next base: position 4,632 of record JAUZST010011894.1, read on the forward strand.
AACAAAAAAAGCATTTGCTATTAATAATTAAAACACTGACAATCTAATATAAACTGACGTATCAAAATTCCACTTTTTATACTTTAGACTTTAACATGCTCAATATGTTTATCAACAATTATTTATGAGTTACCATACCAACTAGCAGTTTATTAGCTAGCTGTTTTTTTAACTACCAGTCACGTAACTCTATTCCTATATTCCCTGCATAAAACTGGCTATATCATTTTTATATATTGTATTTAGCTAGCACTAATTAAGTTTAATACTAAATTAGCATTTGATCCAGCCTGTGAACACGCAAGTTAGTTTAGCATCAGTTAATTATTAGGCATAGTGCATATTATGTTCTAAATGCCAAATGACTGTTTAAGACATGCTTGGTTACTAATAACATCTGAGAACATGAGGCTGCAAATGAAAAATCCAACACTGAATTTCCACTCATGTTTTCGGTGACAAAATTGAGCAAATATAGTAAGATATAGATAGATAGAGACGGCAGTAGATTCGTACTAAAACTACTGCCATATAGAGTGTGCCATCTACAGGTCATTCATGGTATGGTTGACCATACTAAAACATGTAACCTATAGAAACACTTAATACAACAGTACTGTTAGTCGCACTTTGGATTCCCATTCAAGAACTGCTTTTCAGAATTATTAATAGGTGATAAATCCTACAAAATGTATAATTTCATTACCTATTAAAATCATACATTTTAAGATGACTTAGCCCAGTTAGGTTATGTAACATCTATAATGAAAAATAAATGTGGCAAACACCCGGTGAAATTAGTATAGTCACTTTTTAGTTATGGCTTTTTGATGAATTTTACCCTACAGGAGACGTACTGACAAGGTGGTCACCGGGAAGGGTTGGGAAATCTAAAATTTGGGAGGGAGGCTCAACATGAAGTTGTGCGTAAGTCACACGTCACTTTGATGATGCAGAAACAGTGTCTGTCTGAAAGAATGAATGAGTGCCTTTGTGGAAAATTAGCACTTATAGCTCACAAGTCACTTGCACTCCTCTGTCTTATTTCTCCTTCGCCATCTTTTGGTGCATTCCTCTGGTCATGGCATAGATACGCCATGTGACTTTTCACACCCATGCTTTAGCTATGGAAACCTGACCCTTGGTTCCATTGGCACTGGTTCCCAGAGTCTTGAAGGACACTGTGCAGAGAGGGGTGCTGACCTAGGCATTTCAATTCTCTTTCCTACTCTATACCCTGGTCATGTGTAGGTTTACATATTAGAAATGGCAAAAGACAAAATTGAAGGAAAAAAAAAAAAAAACAACACCACAAATTCTAAACTTACATTTTTGAAAAAATGGTCTATTTCTGAGACAATCTGCTACCATCATAACTACTCACATAGTGTTTGATCTTAGTATTTGCCACATTAGCTTTTAGAGCAAGTGCATATGATGCACGGATGAGCAGTTCACACACTTTTTTGGTATGTTTGCTCATGCTGATGAAGAGTTTCCTGTGCTGGAGCGCCATCAATGATCTCCTTCACACCGTGCCACAAAAGAGCGCTTGTACAGCCTGGAGATGTGGGGAGTAACGGCTCCAAAACATGCTCTGTGTGTGTACTGAATGCTACACAAACTCACTTATTAGGCTCAGTTTGGAAAAAATAGTGCCATGCAGCCTGCATGTGACTGCGCAATTTCAGTACGCACAGTAAACATCTTACTCAAGTTGTAAAAACATTCTGACTGGGTGATCTGAAAGTCCAGGACCCGCATCGAATTTAGTTTTTTCTTGCCAGGCAAGCAATACGAAGCAGCCAGCTGATTCCGAAAGCCTGCCAATGGACTAACCGTGTGGTTTATTGTGGAGTGGTTTAACGGTCTAGAAAACTAGTCCACCACTGCTTGGGTTTGAATCCTGGCTGCGCTGCAGACACATTCGTATTTGAGGGAGGGATGACAGATGGGAGATCATCCTCGGCAGTGCAACAGTGACCCCAACCCAATTCGCTGACTTGCCAATCAGGGCTCGCTTACAGCTGCCCCCTGGATACACTGAGGATAGGTGCAAATAACCGCCCCATCCCAACCATGAACAGGAAAAAAAAAAAACAGATCAAAAATGGAGGGTGGTCAGGGTGAGGCCAGTATAACCGGCCAGATGTGACAAAATTGGGGATCTACCTAATCTATACCAAAGTACACTGAGTGCAGGCAACATGATGATTAGTTCAGTCACTTCCCAGTCACTAGATATGAATCCAACAGAACAGCTTTGGGATGTGGTAGAGCCAGGGCTTCATTTATACCAGAGAAAGGTAAAGCTGAGTTAAGGGTACTTATTTCAGTCACATAGATAGAGCCCAGTCAACTCTCAGTCAAGCCAGCTAGATCTGACACCATAAGCACTTTTTCCCCTCATATTGAACCTGGTTTACATGCCTGTGTGTGCATGGCTCAGGCTTAAGATACTACCAAAACACCAACTCGGGCCATAACAACGGTGAACTAGAAACTGCAAACCTGCATCATAATCACTGGCATGATTATTCTTGTGTAAAAAAAAAAAACAGTTTGGATATTTCAGGCATACACACCATGACACCAAGCTGCATCTGGTAGCAGTATTACCACAATAACTGTTCATTGGGGGTTCCAATAAGTCGGTGTTCACACAAACCAAGCACAACACCAATCATCAGCTGGAGTGGTATTGGGCACACCCCCACTGGACTCTGGAGCAGAGGAAATGAAAAGCAAAAACCTTTGGATACACCCATGTTGGTGCATATAGCTCAGGTGTCCACATACCTTACTTTCAGGATGTATCGCAGCGTTTTCCAATCAGTGACATCAAAGGAACTTAAGTTGTGAAACGATACATTTCAAGTCAAGCTTGTTTGTTACTATTACAGTTGATTTACAGTATTCATTGAGTTTTAAACATTCTCACTCTGGGCTGCTTTTCCAGACTGTGTAACAAGCCCATTCTTTGTCAGGCTTGGCGCCGAGGTGTGAAGAACCTGGCGAGTTACATGAAGAATATTATCCCATCCAAATCCATTATACAGATTTAGCAACTGATAAACTTGTCATATATCTATGACAATCTGGTTTCAATTTTTCTCCTTTTTAAAAATGGAAAATTATTCACCAGATCTCTTGACGTCAAAATAAAAAAAGAAATGTACTGAGTTGGCTATAAGCAGCAAACTCCCAGTGAATGTTCATTGGTTTACCATGTTGTTGACACAGGCAGACTTTCACTCTGTGTACACGCTATTCATGCAGCAGACACACAGGGCCCTCTCAAACTGAACCCACAAACCCAACGTGGAAAAAAACACCTACACACTCTTCATCATTTGGACACTTCAGTGTGATCCGCACATGCCAAATACTTTTTCTTTGAAATGCACTTTGCAACTGAAAAACAACGTCTACGGAACTGAATTATTTAAGTCAACCTGACAATGTTCTCATTTTTTCAGATTACTGCCAATAAAATGAAAAGAAAGATTATCCTTACCTGTTCGTACAAAAGCCAAACAGAGAATGGGGGCAAAGAGGAGGAAAAGTCTGGACTTTGTGCTGAAGCTTCTGCAGAAGGCCATTTTGTCTCTTTTGACCAGGCGTCTCAACGCTTGTACCAAACCGGTGGCTCTGTGTGGGAAATAAGGTAAAGTCAGAGGGTGGAGAAGTGGGGTGGAAAGGTGGAGGAAGGAGGGATTGGTTTGCCGGACAGGGTGAACATTGTAAGTAACTTACAGCCCACCCACTTCATGCACGTTCAGTTTCTATCAGACTTCTCCTCAGCAAGGAAGTCACCTCCGTTTGAGTCACTTTTTAGTGAGGTAGTGCCACTCAGACCTGGAACTTTAATGTGATCACACTTTGGCTTATTAAACCAGCCGTGCTTCCTAGAAACATGAAGTAACTCCAGTCTGTCTTGTGGAACTAACTCCATATGGTGGACATTTGACGAAAATAAAGCTTAGTGAGCCAGCTAGCTAACCCAGTTACCTTATTTTCCCTTCTAGGTTACAAGAGGTATGAATCCTTCTCCACCAAATTTCAAATATGCAGAAAATGACTTTTTGGAATTTAGGATTCATACTGTAGCAGGACAATCACCCAAAACTCATCTCAGTGCTTTCAACTGACCGCTTGCTACTTGCAGGCCAAAGAAAATCAAGGGGCGCAGATTGTCCTGGATTTTTCTCCACAGTCAACGGACCTAAACCTCACTGAGCATTTATGGGGCCACATGAAAAGATCAATTCAAACATTCAGTAACAGTTACTGTCTAGAATACTGTCAAATCTTGCTGAGGTAACATGTCGAGACCATGCCAGCTAAAGTGCATGCTGCAAAGGGGGGCCACACCAAACGCAAATTCATCCTGAAATATTTTCCCCCAAAATTCAACTTTTTACTCAGTTAGTTAATCTGTTTACATGATTTGTAATGAAAGACACTGACTTCAATTTGATAACAAATAAAAACAGTAGCATTTTGCTCTTGGGCCCACACTGCATGTAGGATAAATATGCTGTCAGATATTGTTTATGTGCTTATTTCCCAGACTAACAAAACAATGGCAGTAATGTGTTTGCTGAGTATTCACCTGCTTTATAGACTGAGTTCATAACATTCACACTAAAAAACTATTACTGTAATATCACTAGCTCAGCAAGTGTTGATTTGTGCTATACAGGTAAATACTAATTAACAGTACATTTATTGTCCATTAACTTTGACAAACGATGTCCTAACAATTACAACAAATTGTAATAGAACTGCAATAGAAATGGCAAAAAAAAAAAAAATCATATACAAATCACATATAAACCGCAAAAAATAACTCCAGATACTGTGGTGCAGATGATCAAATTTTCAAAGTATGGTTTTACCACGTTTATTTTATTGAATTGATTTATATATAACGTTTACATTAATTTTTTTTAACTTAATTTATTTACATAAATATTCATTTACTTTGCATCAAACTACACACACAAGTAGAAATTAGGAACTTTTAGGACACAGACACAAACAGGAACAAGAAATGGAAATTTTTTCTCATTTATTATTCTGCTTAACACTAGCCAAATGGCTTGACCTCCATATACCTAAAAGTGCCAAGTGTCTGTCATTTGAAAGCTGTGACTTCCTAGTAGTAGCGCTGTGCTGAATTGACCTACTTAAAGATATAAAGTCTTTTTAATATGATGTTCATTAGCTGTTCTGGAAATGAGTGTTTATTCAAGTGAACTCATGCCCTCTTGCTTGTGTGCAGCCAGTAAGGTATGTTTATTTATTTGTTCTATAGCGTGTGATCTTTAAAGTGTGCTTGTAACTGAAGAGCCCTGGCCTTGTGTATTTCCTGGAAGGAGTGATATGTTTAGGAGCTGGATGCTGAGCATAGGGTAACGTTCCACTCCTGATTCCAGCACCATCTCTGAATTGCATGTACATATTGTTTACACAAAGTTTTATTGTGAAAATATATATTTACATTGTAAAATAAATATACCTGTATTCCATTTCAGGACAGTTCAAGGACTCCTCTGGGACTTACTAAATAACTTGGTCCTTTAAAAAGTATTTCATGCATTCTTAAAAATCAGCCTAAAGGCTTTAGACATAACACGTACAAGCAGTGTGTTTTTCACACTCGCAGCCATCAAAGTGCAGTTTAGCTGGATGGATGGCTGGATGGATGGATGGATGGACGGACGGACGGACGGACGGACACACACACACACACACACTTTTACAACCAAACGCATTACACGTGACAAAGTGTAGCAGATTCAACATACAGTTTAGATGAATGTGTGACTCACTGGAGTTTATCACCTTACTTCTCTCTGCTTCATACATCATTTTACCAGCAGAAATGTAGTTCTCATCACAAATAACATTTCTGAATCACTCCCATTTCCATTATTTCCTCATTTTCACTATGCTAGAGTGTAAAACATCAGAAGGTGTCAGGGCATCTTACCTGGTGAAGTCTCGGCTTCTGCTCGCACATGAACCCACTATTTGTTCCCCAGGTACTGGGGGAAATCTCCTACTGGAAAATGGCTGCATTTACTTTGGATTTCTTACACCGTTCCAAATAAAACTCAGGTACAAGTTCAGCTCTAAAAATGGGTTTAGCAGTGTAGTTTTCCTGTCATCACCACCCTCTATGCATAACCTGTGTTAAAAGAAACATGATTTTTATTTGCATTTCACTTTCAAAATTGTCGTGTATAGTGTGTGTACGTTTATGTATCACGTCTTTTAAGGCCCCATGTAAAGAGGTCCTGCAATATACTTATCATCAGGGTGTTTCAATCTGCGTGCAAATCCATAAGACATTTCATCTGAAAAGTACGTGTACAGCTAAAGGAATTCACTGTCCCTCCACCAGAGGGTGCAGCGAGCTCAACAACATACCGTGAAACCACGCCACCCGAACTGCAGCTGTGCGGGGTATTTTCAACTAATTATCCTGGTATAACGAAAGCAGTTCAAAATAAGATCAAATGTAGTTGGCGTTCTTACCTCTACTTATACCCAGTGACATTAAGTGAATGACGTTACTTTCACATGCACCACACGCCTTCTACACCTTTCATGGTAACAGTCTTGGCAAATGCTCGTGACCTCTTTCAGCAGGATAATACTCTACTGTCTGGCTACACTTCAAGAGCTGTTCTGGAATGCCGTGAGGATCTAAAAGTGATGATTTGGCCCCCAAGATTCCCCAGATTTATTTCCCAACACCTGTGGGATGTGCTGTATAAACAAGTCGCATCCACAGAAGCTTCACTACTTACAGGACATGAAGGATATATTGCTAATGGGATGGCCATGGTCAGCAACAATACTCAGGTTGGTCGTGGTTTGTAAATGATGTACAGTTGGTATTACATAGCCCAAAGTGTGCCAAAAAAATATCTCCACACCACTATGGTGTTTTTTTTTTGTTTTTGTGAGCAATATATGCAACCCCAACTCCAATGAAATTGGCACATTATGTAAAACATACATAAAAACCAGAATACAATCCTTTACAACC
>JAUZST010011895.1:0-11694 GCA_034779995.1 Parotocinclus haroldoi
ATATTTATTTATTTATTTTTTTTGCAGACGAGTGGCAAAGCGTCAGTTCGCTACTCCATCACTGTTCACCACTGGCCAGATTTACAGGTTTAATTGTACCTAGCCAGAAGGGGGATCAACCTCCAGTGCTGACCCAGTGACATCTGTTGGATCTGCACTGGTTGCTCTTATATTGTTTGGATGACCATAATCAGGATTTGGATTGGATTTATTTGTTTATTAAAACGTTACGTCAGCATTAATGGCCACTCACAAGAGGAACAAGGTTACATCGATTACCAGTCAGACACATTCACACTGTGGCAATTTAGAATAACCAATTAAAATAATGCATGTCTTTAGAATGTGGGAGAACTCGAATAGGAAAAGTGGAGGTAAAAAGAAGTAAACCCACACAAACACAGGTGGAGTTTGAAGTTAGGAGTTGTGTGAAATCGCTGAGCAGAATAAATTCATAGTGAAAATTCATACTGAAACTGTATTCGTTAGTTCTTAATTAAGATTATTATACAGCGTGAGTCAAAAGACACAAGGTACCCTTTTATTTCAGAAACAAAAGGCAAAATATATCTGAATACCCCAGCAAGTAATGGGTGAGAGAGGCCTATGTTTTAGGCTATGTCTGGAACATGGCCACCATCTTCAAAGCCGCCATAATAAATGCAAGTTTTTTTTCCCAACGGGCGGTCATGTATTATATCAGAGAAAACCAGAATTGCCATCACACAAAGTTCTAAATGTTTGTTGTTCGTCACAGGTAATTGAAGATGGAAGTGAATATTCTGATGACTGGGGAACGCAGATCATCTCAACCACAGACAACAACCAACACCTAGAAAGATCACCAGCTTCACACAGCACTGTTGCATCCCTCATGGACAAATTCAGAACAACCGAGACTGGACGACAAGCCATGTAGTGATCATCCGAAGACTGCTACCAACAAAGAACCTTAATAATAGTTTCGGCTGCCTTTGTAATGCAGCACGTGATGTGTCCTTTGGCTTTTGACTCACCCTGCACAGTACGTTAGATAAACTACGCCCTGTAGATAGTATGCCATCTACAGGTTCAGTAACGCATATTTAATGACAGTGCAAATTCATTTTGAAACCAAACTCCAGTTTTCGGATGCGCATGCGCATTTCTTTAAGAGCCCTTGTCCCGCCTCTCTTTCAAAGTTCCACCCGGGCTGTATGATTAGCATTTACAGTGAGAAAAGTTAGTCTAACAGGATTGTGTCTCTGTCTATGCATTCATTAAAATATTATCTTAATGTACTCATAGACACTTGGGCATTTAGGTTACGCATTGTGCATATATTCCACGAAAACAGCGATTAGCCATAACCTCGGAACTTGTGTGAGTTTTTTGGTTGTTTACACACAACTAGCTAGTTTGTTAGCTCGACACCCGTTTTAAGCTAAGACATGCTACGTTTACTTGACTTTGTACGCTATCTTAGCTCGAAAACGGCCTTATTATTATTATTATTATTATTATTATTATTATTATTATTATTATTATACGTGATGTCCTAGCGATATTAATAATAAACTGTCACTTTGTAACACTGTTCACGCTAAAATGTAGAATTACATTAGGCTCAGCACAGTCTGTGCTACTTTACGTTCAGTAAATCAAAGGCAGGTTACTCATTGTTGGATTCGAGAATCGTCTGGTATTAGGTCAGTTCTCTTGAATTTTCAATTTACACCTTCCATCTGTTGCAGAATGGGCGTCATGCATGGGCTTGCCTGGGCTCGACCATCTCAGCATGTGTTGGTTCAGTGATGGGATTCAGTCTCAACCATGGTACAGGACGAGGTGTCGCAGTCATGTTGTGACACTCCCAGTTCCTGCTATCTTCGTTTGCAATCCAAAGTGGAGTTAAAAAAGACAGGAGGGAAGGATGGAGATGGCAGACGGGGATGAAAATGGGTATAGAGAAAACCAGACGAGGCGAGCAGTCACAGGAAACAGCAAGGCAGGAAAGGAAGACAGAGATGACCATGGGATATGTTTAAAAGAAGAATTAACAGTGGACGGAAGGAGTGGGGAGCTGATAGAAAGTAGCCTCTTTAATTGTAAAGAGTTAACGCCGGATGAGCGGCTAACGTTAAATGGATTTCAGACGGCAGTAGGAGTGGACAAACTGGAAAGTAATGAAGAAGTGGATGGGATCATGCTAACATCATCAAACTCTTTTCAAAGAAATACAGAAACCGGCCATCCCAGCCCAGTATTGTTTGGCTATAAGGATGGCTCTTCCTCATCATCTTCTCCATGCTCCTCTCTTTCTATGCTATTCTCCACTTTGTCACTTTCTTCCTCATCTCCTCAGCTGTCTGCATTCGACCTGGATGCAGTGTTACTTGAGGGGAGACTGAGGCTGGATGTCTACCGGGGTGGGTCAGCAATGATGCCCGTACTTTGGGAGCGTGTATCAGACCGAATGAGGCGAGCACAGTACATCCAGCTGGGCTCAGAAGATGAAGAGGCACTACAACAAGCCCTTGATATTCTCCCTCATCTCACACAACTGCGCTCGCTAGCTATTCGAGGTACACACTGATATGCCAACATGTCACGATAGATTGGAAATAACTTCTTAAGGCTTGTTGTTATGTACAATGGGGCGATTAATCAGTATAACAAACAATATAATCAACACACCAGTTCTGTAAATGGTTGAATCATTACAAAAATTTGGAACATTTCAGCTATATTATATAATTTAGTTGTTTTATTAAGATTTGGTTTGTTCCATATTTGCTGTAATGATAGTGTGCATTCAGTCTGGCTTGGACTTTGTGGAAAACCTGATAATCCTTGTTATCCCAACGTGATTTCTTGTGATATTATGGAGTGCTTTGCTTTTTCTACATGTGTCCCTTGTGCCGCCATACATGGTGACAGAGTTTCTGTCAGTTGACTGTATAGGAAAGTCATGACAGTGAGGACTCCAGTTGATCTTCTTAGTTCTTCAATTAGTTGATTGATGTGTTTTGGTTCATTACCTTCTGCAGTAGGAATCTTTATCCACAAAGGTACACACAGGAATTTTCACTAGTAATCACTCTAGTTTGCCCCCCTACTGTATATGTAATATATGTCACACGTGATATAATATATAGGGCTGGTAAGTTCAATAATGTAGGGTGTATTTTGTATTTTTTTTTATAAGCCAGTATGACAGTTCTGTGAGAGTATTGTTGTTTGCCGATACTGTTATAGTCTTAAAAACCAAACACAGATAAGCTGTAAAAATCATATGCTGTATATCATATGCATATTTTTCCTCTCCACATTTTAAATAAGTTACAGATACAAATAAAAGCATTTTTAAAATGCCAAATGTCACAATTGCATTACATTGCTCACAAAAATGAGGGGATATTGCAAAAGGTGATATGAAGTGATTACAAGGAGAAGCATTTTATCTTATTTTATTAAACAACATAATCAGAAAACCAAATGAAAAGTCAAGAAAAGTTGTTTGATTACACAAATGAGATGCAAACTAATTTATTGTGATTGAGTAGCAAGTGATATGTTTATGGGGATGAACAGAAGCATGTACTGGATGAGAGTATCACACATTGCCTGTTCAGTAGGGTGTATGATCACACAAGACTACCAAAACACACTGACAGTGATGGAGCATGGACAGGATCAGATTGTCCAGCAGTTCTTTTTCTGCTACCTTTGCTGCAGGGAAACTACCAGCTCAAAAAGTGTTGGACTCATTGGATGGTTTGTCAGAAGTCTTCCCAGTACACCCATGTTCAATGGGATTCAGGTCTGGAGAATGTAAAGGCCAGTCCATGAGTTTGATTCCTGCCTCCTGAAGCATGGTGTTGACAAGATGTGCATGGTGGTCCCTTGTATTATCGTCCATGAACAAAAAGTTATTTCCAAGTGCTCCAGCATATGGTACCACTATAGGGTGCAGGACCTGAACCAAACTGAACTGTGACCAATAAGAGTTGACCACTCATCACAGGTACAATAACGATGCTCATAAACCCACATTCTGCGGGTTTTACAGTGTTCAGCCGATAACGGAATGTATACCATTGGTTGCCAGGCATGCACTCAAACACAATGGAACTCTGGAACTCATAATTCAGTGGCTGCAAGAAACTTTCCCTGCAACTTTCATAAATTGCCAATAAGGATCAGCGATCATCTCTTGCTGTCGTGGCCGATGAGCGACCCTGCCGTTGTCTTCTTTTTTGTTCCAAGTGTTTTTGCCACTGTTGTCTGTGTTTGACCACCTTAAAGACGTTCTTTGGCTCTCCAAACTTCACATTCAGGCAAATCATGTTGGCATCGCAAGGACTGGGAAATTGCACGATGAGCACTTTGAAGATCAGAAAACATTACTCCAGCACTTTCAGCGTTTTATATAGCGCATTTCTACCAATTGAAGTTGTTTTTGCATGTTTCTGACTTGTCGTTTGCTTAAAATTTTCTGATCTTCTTTAATAAGAAAATATCAAATGCTATAAATGATTCCTCCGATCCTTCTATGAGCACCTTAATATTGACTACCTGACAACAAAATTCCTATGTTTGTAGAATGTACATTTAGAATGTATATGCAGCTACACATCTATTTACATTTGTTGAATAGGCTGAACATACTTTATGACAATACTCCGAACTGAGAAAACATCTGACTCTGGCCAACTGTTATGTTCTACAGTTATGCTACACTACATCATTCCCAAAAGATTTGTACAATATATTTGCATTGCAGTATACAGTCCCATCTCTGATACACATAATATTCTTATATTTAAATATAAAAATATATATTTTCTTTAAGTAAGTTTATATAGTTTGTTTTACAGCCTAAACAAATAATCTTTATATTAGCAAAATGTCATCAAGGTTTTCTTTTACTAATATTGCTCTTTTGGAAGTTAAATCTGTTCCCCCTAATAATTATTTTTATCTGTCTTTTCCTAATTCACCCTCATGCTAATCCAGGTCACCGATTCTATGATGCCTATGAGCCTCTTCCAGGCCTCCTGACCACCCTTCCTCCGGCAATCTCTTCACTTTCCCTGCTAGTTCATCTGGATCTCTCCTTCAATCGCCTCTCAATCCTACCAGCCTGCCTGCTCTCTCTCTCTCACCTCTCAGAACTCATCCTCTGCAGTAACCAGCTGAGCAGTCTGCCAGGGGAGCTGGGTGGCCTGGTGTCACTGCGCCATCTTAACCTGCTGGGAAATAAACTAAAGACTTTGCCCCCTGGATTGGGCCTTCTGCTAGCACTAGAGGAACTGAATGTGTCCTGTAACCAGCTAGAACGTCTCCCTAAGGAAATTGGCCTGCTTGAGCATCTGCATGTACTGGAGCTCTCGTTTAACAAACTCAGAGAGCTGCCCAACTCACTGGGTAAGATAGCAATGCATAAGTTTACACACACATACACACACACGTTTAGCCTGGTGAGGACTGTTTATTCCACTAATTATAATTCATTATTTAACTGGCTTATCCAGGACGGCACAGTGGCTCAGTGCATAGCATCGCTGCCTCACAGCAAGGTTCTTGGTCTAGGTCCTTTCTGTGTGGAGCCTGCATAACCTTTTCGTGTCTGCGTGGGTTTAATCTTTATACTCTGGTTTCCTCCTATATGTATGTATGTATGTATATATATATATATATATATATATGTGTGTGTGTGTGTGTGTGTGTGTGTGTGTGTGTGTGTGTGTAATATATTTGTTATGTATGTATAATATAATAAAGCAGAAAATTACATATGTGAGAGTGCAAAATGTTGTGTGTGAACAAAATATTGAATAAAATGACCTCGAGAACAAGTGAATATTGCCATGTTGCCAGATCTGGTAGCAGAATCGGAGCTTGGAGAGAAACCAGAATATGTAGTTGTTCCTAAGAATACAGGGTTTATTAACAGAACACATTTGTACCTCTAATATCTCTAAATGAAGAACCAGATTTCAGCAGCTTAGCTATAAACTAGGAGGTAAAACGACTCAGCGTTATTTCTAATAACTTTCATGGCCAGGCTGAGTATGATTTGTACTTAACACACACTTTCCAATCTTCAGGCACTGGTGGGAGAGAAGGCATGCTACCAGTCTGTGTGCAGCTATGGAGGACAGATCGTCTATTTGGGAACTAAGGTACTGGCTCCATTTCCATGATGCATCCTAATAGAGAAAAGTCCCTGTGGCTGCGTTCATACGCAGAGACGCCCATCAATCCAAATGAAATTATCCCGATGGCAGATCCTGAACTGAACTGATTATAGGTACAAAATCCTCTAACACAGTGTCTCCAGTGACATGCTCGAAATGAAATCGAAATGCGTGGAACACCAAGTAATGTAAAGCAGAGAATTTCCACCCAATAAAAGACAGAATTTGATTTTAGGAAGATTAACAACAGACAAGCCGAGAGGTTTAAATTTCAGTGGAAGTTTTGAGGAATGTAGAGTTGGCGAGAGGAATAAATGCTGTCGGTTGGGTGTAAGAAGGTTTGGCTTGGCATCTGGAATGCTAGGAACCAGGAGGTCAGGCTTAACAGCAAAACCTACAGTGTCAAAAAACACAACATTTGTAAATCCTTAAGAATGAGGATAGTACAGTGGCACCACCACAGATAGGAAATACCATCTGCATAGAAATTAGATAAGCGCTCTAGTTTTTTTTTGATCAATTACTCATAAATAATACTTAAGAAAATCAAATTGTAAAATCAAACAACGTGGATTGTTACGCCAATAAAAGTCATTGAGAGTTCGTATAACGCAGTGTTTGCCAAACTTTTTCTTAATCATTAAAACTTTTTTTTTTTCCTATCATTCCCCACCTCAGAAGAAGGGGAAATTCCACACCCCACCTGGTCCATATCGCACCAACAAAACAGTGAAAAAAAGTTTTAAATTTGATCATTTATTTAAGTGACAAACTGACGGGCTTATCAACATGAGTTGGATGTCAGGTCTCCAAAGGTCTGCGCAGTTTGTTAGGTCTCATACTGTCTGGCGCCAGTTGTCTTAAGACACAGAACACACATGGGTCGCTCCTCATCCCCCACCTCAGCTACAGTGCATGCAAACGCAAGATATGCTTCATCATACTTTCTTTTTGGTTGGCTTTTCGGTTTATATGGCCCGTCTGTCTTTTGTTTTTCTGTCGGCGCGGAGTCGCCAACTTTTGCGGTCCTTGTAACAAATTTGTCCATTTTGTAACCTTAACATTATACACACCTCTGTCTGTATGTTTCTCGGTTAATCGCCCTGTTGTACCGTTTACATTGTTCCGCCGACGTTTAAAAAACCGTATGCCCACCGCCCCCTGCCTCTTTTATTGGCAAAACAGACGGGCATTAAAAATGGACATTTCTTCCGATTCCTTGCGCCCCACCTGCAATACCCACACTTTGAGAAAAGTAACGGAAAGGTGCACCATCGTAAATCATCGAAGAGCATCGAATAAATAAAGCTACTCGAGTGGAAATGCCCATGTTGGAAGCTAAAATGTCAAATTGAACCGTGACGTATTCGTGTGGGTTTCCTTGTAACGCTTCCACGGTGCAGTGTGAGGTTATTTATCGCTTGTAAGAGCAGGAGCGGTTACAGCTTCTAACTGCACGTGTGGTTGCCCCACTTTTTAGTCTAAAATTGTCAGGTTTACGTGGATAAAGGAAGGACTGAATGAATAAATGAATTAATGAATGTGCAAATTTTCTTCTGACAAACTCGGGAACACCTCTGAGCAGACAAATCCTCACCCTCAGTGATGTGAGAGTGTAGAAACCTAACCACTTCCTATCCTGAGTGAGCGATTAATCCGATTACTAAAGGATAACGAGGCTGTATGTAAATGAAGCCGGTGCGAGTGACAAGCACATTATGGGCTGCCTCGTCCTGACCTGTATGTTCCAAATGTTCGTTTGTTAGAGATGTGCTTGTAAGAGAGTGCGAGAGAAAGATGTTACGCGTACTAATTCCAGCCTTAGTGAGGTGTTTTGGGGTGCTGTGCTTTTTTTTTTGGATGACACCTCCAGAACGGCTCACTGAGCATTTGGCACACGCCATTGCAATTATGATAATGAGACAGCTCGCATAATGTGAATATTGTGAATATTCATCGAGGTCTGCCTGCCTCAGTGAACTGCCAGCTACCTGAGAGTGTGAATGAATGTGATTTCCAGTGGCTCTCACTAGCCAGGATATGTAATAGAAAAAAAATTGCTGATTAAGTCCAAGTGTGGCCAGCGACCTGCTCCTGAACTCTGTTTATTTAGAGTTGGCTTGCAATGCATTGCAGTTTTTTGTTTTAACCTAAAGGTGGCACTACTGAGCTGCGTTGCAACACCGTGCTACAAGGCCAAATATCAGGAAAAAGTTGGGACCGTGTGGAAATTATTTCGTTGAATTGCAGACACTCTAAATTCAAGATATTTCTTGTTCCTCTCTGGTCAGTCCTCCTGCCTTTCCGTCTTGCAACACATAATAAAAAAAGGACAGGATCTATTTAGACCTGTAATGTGGTTCAAAATTGAAATAATCATGTGACTTCAAACATTAGGCGATTGTGCTGAGCATCCACACGGGGCAAAGACGAGAAGAGTTTGTTACCAAATCTATGAGAGCAATATCGAAATGTTAAAAAAAATGACGAGAATCGTATTGACGTATTTCTTTCCTGTTTTTCCTTGTTTGGCTTGTTTTGCATTCGGCAGGAAATGGTGCTCTTAAACCTCAATGTGCTTTCCTGCATTAATGCTGCCATCACAGAAATGTAAATTACCTTCGCCAAGGGCCATACCATGACAGACCTTGGCTTTTGGACTTGTTTCCAATAACAGTATGGATGGTCCGGAGTACACGGCATCCACTTTTTCCAAGTTCTGGAATGCTGATTAATCTGAGCACAATACCCGTTTCTTCCTAGATGCCTCAGAGCCTAGACAAATCAATGCTGGACATGGTTAACATGAGGCTTCTGTTTTGTACAGTAAAGTTTTAAGAGGTATTTGTGAATATGCCTTTGTTCTGTAGAGCTTGATAAAGTTTTGAAGTAATCCACTGTCCATGTGGTTCTATCAGCTATGGTTGATTTGAGGTTCTTGATGCAGTACTGTCTCAGGCTTAAGCTTGCACCCTTGTTCTTCGAGCAGTGAAATTCCTCCCAATTCCTCGAATCGTTTAATTATATCATGCATTAGAGAGCGAAATAAGCAAAACTATTCCTATATTTTTGAGGTATGCTTTCTAAATGTTTCAATAAATTGAAATGTATTTATATAACGCTTTTTACAACAGAGCATTGTCTCAAAGCAGCTTTTTTGACAGTGGCAAGGGAAAACTGAATGAAGAAGGAAGAAACCTTGGGAGGACCAAGACTCAAAAAGGGACCCGACCTCCATGGGTAGCCTTGATATTAGTTAAATAATTAATTTGTAGTAATAGTAAAATTTTGGTAAATCATATAATTTTAATAATAATACAATAAAAAAACCATAATAATAATAAATTGGAAATAAAATTCAAAATACATTTTAAAATGAGTTCTCAATGGTAAGTTATCGGAGGCACATGGTCTCCTGATAACTGCATGAGGGAGTTCCTGCATTCTGGTAGGACTGGGTTCTGTCTGATGAAGACCAGTAGAGTGATGCTGAGGTGGAGAAGCATCTAAGTGTGTGGTGCTGGAACTGGTACCAGAATATCACCCCAGAGAGAAAAGAGAAAATGTAGTTACTTCTGGGTTAGTCTATTAACAATCACTGATGCCAACTGTTGACGAACTGGAGATTCTCTGGCCATCTTTGCTTGTCAAAGACTCCACCTTTCCTGGATGCTGTTTTGGTACCAAATCATGGTTACATTCACCCTTTAACATCACCTGTTTGAAATGGCATTTATATTTCGATTTTTAACCTCATTACTAGTCCTAAACGGCCTAGTTCTTGCAGGCCTAACACGCAGATCTCTTACGTTTTTAAGTTTGCATTTATTTGAAAGTCTGAACGATTTGAACAATGTTGTCGTATGCCACTTACTCAAGCTTCACAATCTGATATAGTTTTCATTATTTTCTTATATTATATGTTAAGATAATAAAGAATGGTCACAGCCTTGTTCCTGCAGAGTCCCTTGGAGTCCCATAACCACGTACCCACTCCACATTGTCATTTCTTTTCTACATTTTCTGTAAAGATGAAAGAATGAGCAGATCCATCACTCTTCACCATGCATGCCCACTTGATTCGATTTTTTTTTTTGTCTTCTCTGTAAATGTCTGATTTTAGCCTAGGTTATGTGCTGCGGGGAAGTTTCAGTTCAGTGTGATATTTACACTGAGATTATAGTGTAGCTCTAGAGTGTAAGGCTTTTCTGCAGTAATGCAGTAAGGCTCCAACACGCTGTTCTGCATTAATCTGTACTTGTGTATTGTTTCTTTTGCAGTCTGTCCACATTATGACCATCAGGAACTGGAGGGAGGTACGTGCAATGTCCAAATTATGCCGCTGTTAATTAGAACCTGTCTGACTGATTGTAATTATTACTGGATTGTTCAAGATTCCTGACCTTGCTCATGCACTTTAAATAAATGATTGTTGATTAGCATGCAGGACGCTTTGCAATTATCGGCACCCCTGATAAAAATGAGTAAAATGGTTATAATAAATGAAGTTTTTTTTTCCTGGGTTCGTTTGATCTCAAGCTGAGGAAAAGGAACAAATCGAAAACTGTTGTAAATATTGGCAACATTGCAAACAAAATGTCACTGAATTATTATTTCACTGTATATTTTCCTTTTTTTTAAGTTAATCCCAGCAGTTTCTAGACACTTTCAAGTAGTAATCCATGACTCCTCGTTTTATGCATTTGTGGTCACGCACTTCAGATTCTCGTACAAATTATACAACGGGGAAACAACAAGCGAACATACAATTCACAAATAATTACAGGAAAGGAACGTCAGTTAAAATGCTACTCCCCTGAAAGTACTCATAACCATATGGTAAAATGTTCCAGCAACTGGAACTGTGACAAACCTTCTTTTGCCCCCATGCGCAGATGAGGATGGTAAGAGGTTGGTGTGGTTAAATCCCAAAGGATTTGGAGAATTGGAGGACAAAGTTAGTGCCATGTGAACCGGAAACTTATGGCGTCAAAATAGGTCCTAAAGTTTTGAGAACCAAAAAAACAGAATCCGTAACCAAAAATTGACAATTTCTAATTAAAAACTGTTTTGTAAACGGAATATTTCTGTTTGTAATCGTCTATTTTGAGTTTAATATTGTAAGTATCTGTTTTTGCTTTCTTTGCGCCTTTTTTCCGTTACGCTTCTCAGTCTCGCTTTCGCTTCCAAAAGTTTCTCGCTTCTGACTTTTAGACCCGATTTGACAGTGGGGCGGGATCTAGGCAATCATTGGCTGCTGGAGGTAAGCCCCGCCCACCGGTTCATTCTACAGAGCCTGCTACGTCACGAAGGAACTCGGGTGTTTTACCCCATTGGAAAATGGTCAGGAATAAACACAGGGAATCTGCGTGTTTGTTTTCTCATATCAGCTAGTTTTAAGTTTTAGTTTCAGTTATACCTTTTAATAATGAGGCTTAGAGTCAGACTGCTAACTGGTTAATCTAGGTAGAGTGTTAACTTAACTTACCTCAGTTTAGTTAACGTTACGTAG
>JAUZST010011896.1:0-11693 GCA_034779995.1 Parotocinclus haroldoi
TCCCAAGGTTTCTTCCTACCGTTTTAGGGAGTTTTTCCTTGCCACTGTCGCCCTAGGCTTGCTCAACTTGGGATTGGTCTTTTAAGATAATGTATTAGTGTAAAGCTGCTTTGAGGCAATGTTACGTTGTAAATAAAACTGAATTGTCTCTTCCTGCAGCGGTGGCATCCTATTGCAGTCCCGCTCCCGAATTCAACCAGCTCTTTAGAGCGACCCGTTCTTTCCCAAACGTTTGTAAAGGCAGGCTGCGTGGATCGGCGCACGATTTGTACACCTACGTGCCAGGGAATCTATGATGCAATTCAATTCGATGATTAAGAAGGGCGTCCCAATACTTTTGTCCATGCAGTTCATCTGTATTTGGTCTTTCATTTGGAAGACCAAAACAATAACTTGACGGCAAGCACAATTATAAAAACGTTAAAAAGCAGCCATGGGTCAAGTTGCACGTCAGTATCAGTAAACAGAACCACTGTTTTATGACTTTACAAGCCTTTTTAAAATGTAAAATGGCCACTGCATATATTTAACTACTTTGACCTTAATCGCTGTGACATTACTCTCCTTTATGAAACTATGAGCTGGAGCTAAACAGTAGCTTTTAAAGGTTTGGGAGTCATCAATAGGCTTCTATATTTCCTCCACTGCAGCACGCATGAATCCATTCGATTGTAGTAATAAGCATGCGATCTTCTGAGACTGGCTGCTTGTGGTGACTGAGACTGAGGTGGTCTAGTCCTCTGCCATAGTCGGATGCCCTGAGCAAGGCCCTTAACCCACAATAGCTTGGCTTGTAAGACTGTATTAAATGTAAGACGCTCTGAATAAGGACATCCGCTATATGACAATCATAAGTTCAATTCACTTCAATTTTATTTATATAGCGCTTTTTACAACGGAGCATTGCCTCAAAGCAGCTTTACAAGCTTATATTATCTTTAAAGGCCAATCCCAAACTGAGCAAGCCCAGGGCGACAGTGGAAAGAAAAAACTCCCTGAAAGTACAAGGAAGAAACCTTGGGAGGACCAAGACCCAAAATGGGACCCCATCCACCATGGGTGGCCTAGATGTTAAGTGAAATACTTAAAAGTATATTAAACTAATAGTAAAATGAAGTAAAAAATATTATTTAAACCAATAATATTTAAGTTAGTAATAAAACGAGCAACAAAACCCATTTTAAACTCCGTCCTCAGTGGGAGATCCTTGGGGGCACGTCGTCTCTTGTGCCATCTACTTTACTGCTGTATCAATTCAAAACGGTGCAATCAATTTTCTGATACGCAGAAAAGACAAAAGACGTGACAAAGACAACACCCAGCTCAAATATGAGTTATAGTATTATATAAGCAGACTTGTATAAGCATGAACATTTTGTAATAACCTGGAATTAAAATGCACTCAACTGGGTTTCTTAATGTAAACATAAGGAACGTGCTGGATTGTGACACAGCTTCATTAAAGTTAGACAGCTGGTCACCTTTTTGTTTCTGGATCCCTTCGGACCAGCTTTGGCCATCACTTGCCACATTGATTAAAAAACTCTTATTGCAAATTTCAAATCTTGCCAGAGATTCTCAATCAAGTTGAGGTCTGGGCTTTGACTTGGTCGTTCTAATACAATAGGTGTCTGTAGGTTATTCATCTTTTTTACAAGGTGCAGCTCCATGCTGGTTTGTCGGACTGTTGGTGGCATCCAGTGGGTACTGGTGAAAGGTTAGAGGATATGTCAGTGCAGTGCTGAGAATGATCCAGCACCCAAACAGTCTGATGTGTGCTAATCCTGACCCATACAGAACTGAGTCAAGAGGACTGAAATGTATGTAGAGAACCAGACTGACTATAAAGTGCTTTTAAAGGGTAAGTGGAACTGCTAAAATGAACAACCAGTGTAGAAGTAAGAAGGTGTACGTAACAATGATCGGCCAATGTAATTTCAAGTTCATTTCAATTCCAGGTTGTAATAATACCAACTGTGGAAAAGTTCAAGGGGTACTTATGCAAGGCACGTTATGAACACACGCGCACACACACACACGCGCACACACACACACACACACACACACACACACACACACACACACACACACACAGAGAGTGGGTAGTTTAACAGCGCTGGGAGGAAGGAGGGGGCACCACAGTACAATAGTCTCTGAAAAACCCATCTCATATGCACAGGAATTGATTCCATTGGGAAATGTGCAGCACACGCATTGCTGCTTGATGTTAAATTAACCTCCCTGTAACGAAATACTAAGGCAGCATCATACGGAAAAATCCTTTGTGAACGGTCTATATGTTACAACGCACAAATACCATACCTCATTAGTACAACCAACAAGAACGCAAAACCACACCACTAAGTTTTATACCTGTAAAGTATGCTTTTTGAATCGCAAACAGCATTTTCTGGTGGCTATGTAACGAAGGCTCTGGACTACCAATCGGAAGGTTCCAAGTTCAAATCCCTGCTCTGCCAAGCCGCCATTTGGGCACTCAAGAAAATCTCCTAACACTTCACTGCTCAGCAGCATTTCTAAAATCATCCTGATAAAATGCCTTCTACTGACAGCAAAAGTCTTAGGCCACTCTTAGTCCCTCATGAGTCTTGGTCCTGATATGTTGAAATAAAAGGAAGGCGGAACTGTTTTTAACCTAGACTTGCTTAATTTAGGATTGGCCTTATAGTTTAGAATATAACCTAAAGTTGTAAAGCCGTTTTGAGAGAATACGTTATTGTAAAAAGCGCAATAGGAAACAAAGCAGACTTGATAGACATATTGGACCCAGATATCGCAACCTGGATCCATAATAATCTTTGTCACTGATCTTAGTTCAAATCTTTATGAGCCTTAGTAAATTGGCTTTTTCACCCGGTTCCCCCTCTGGATTCTTAACTGCTACCCTTGCAAAAAAAAAGACCTTTCCTAATCAAGCATCCTTGGGCCGTAGAAGGTTCGACTTGGCATTCAGATGAAACTGCCAGATGCTACTGATGCTCAAGTGTAAGTAAAGGTCAAACTAAACAGTTGCCGCTGAAGCGTATATAAGCTTTTTTAAAACACTAAATACAAATTTCTGTACTTCTGACCGTATTCCTATAAAAAAAAAAGACATGCGAAATAACAATAAAGCATCTAAAAGTGGCCTAAGACTTTTGCACAGGACTATAGTGGCCACAGCCCATGACTCACACCCATCTTTATATCATGCAGGTGAACGACTTTCGTCTACGCTCAGACATGACGAATCGCAATGGCTTTTAGATCACGTCTCTCTGACATTTTAGAGCCGGACTCGCATGACTGTTACTTAATAAGGCACTTACCGCCGGGCCTGTAGACGATGTCGTCCTCCGTGACGAAGGACGTGATCTCGCCGTTCTCCGTGCGCTCATAGCGCGACTTCTTCTTGGGCAACTTCTTCTTGCTCTTTTTCGTGGCCTCCTCGGGTGCGGCGGTGCCACCGGCCGCCTCGTTGTCGTCGTCTTCGCTGTGCTCGCTCTCGGCGTAGTTCTTGGCGCCGCCCTCCAACGTGCAGCTGCGTCGTGGCCGCGAGCTCTCGCTCTCGCGCACCTTGTCTCGCCGGTCGCGCTCCCTGTCGCGCTCCCGTTCTTTGTCCTTCTCTTTGTCGGCCGTCATGATTCGCCACGTGCCTTCCTCTGTCCTCTCACGGCTGGGCCTCCGTGAAAGGTAGACTGTGAGCCTGGGCTTCAGTCTTCTGAATTTACCAATCAAATCCAGGGAAAATTTGGCCACACCAACAACCCCAGGGTTTCAGAAGAGCTGCGGAGAGGAAAGGCAAACGATTAGCGAGGATGCACAGATCGCACGTTTCAAACAGAGACCAATTGTGGGGAAAGAAGAGAAAGTTGCCGTGCAGGCTTCTGCAGCCAAGTCTCGTAAAACCAACTGCTACATGATGGTTATAGGAATTTAGGATATGGGTCTTCTAACTCCATTAAGAAATCCGAGTCAGAAGGTATGGCTCCAGAGTACACTAGAAATGGGTAGGACGGCGGTAGCCTAGGAGTTGAGGCACTCGACTGTGGACCTGATGGTCCAGGGTTCAGATCCCACCTCTGCCAAGCTGCCACAGTTGGGTCCTTAAGAAAGGCCCTTAACCCACCATTGTTTGAAATTGCTTGGAAGACTGTATCAGTTGTAAGTCGCTCTGGATAAGGGCGTCTGCTAAATGCTGGAAATGTCATGTAAACTTTCCCCACAACTCATAATGGAAATCGGACTTCATTTTACAACGTGTTAAGTTCAGACAGCAGGACCGGACTAACTATACGCATTCAAGATGTAGCAACAATTAATAAGAGAAAACAAAAACAAATCAAAGCACTGGTTAAAAAATAGGGATTGGGAAGCACCAATACCAGTACAGGATCCGATACTGTGCTCATTTATAGAATAGAACTGTACAAAGAATGCCAATAGTTTTGAAATGTTTTGGCACGATGCATATATCATTTAGTTATAGTCAAAAAGTGAGGGACACCTAATAAAAATAAAACATTTTTCGAAAGTCATTGTAAGAAATACAGCAGCATCAGGACATCCTTTGAAAAAAAAAAAAAAAAAAAAAAAAAAAAAAAATAACTTGACACACACACTAAAGCACAGATTCATCAATTCAATTATGTTTACAGAGTACAATGAATCTCGTCTTCTTTTACCAAACTGGGTACCGCATTGCAGGGTCAAACACAAAATACAAGCAAGCACCATTTAACGACCGACCGTTAACGGCTATATAATGAATTCTAATAAGAAATGCAAACGTCTTAACTGCACACATTGCGCCTGTAAACGGCCAATCAATAGCGTGGATCCACAAGCAAAAAAAAAAGAGGTCAAAGTTCAACATTTGGAATTTAGATTGTTCTAACTCAGTTGATGTGTTTAGAGATTTTTTTTGTGCAAGTTTCTGCTACTTATTTGAAACAAGCTGTAAATGACGTCCTATTGCAAGTAGTACTTGTTTGGCTGTTCCCCCACTACCTGTATATTCTCTCTATATAAACATATCCTGGTATATGCATGCTGGCTATCTGTACTTATACTGGTATATACTGGTTCACGTTCACTCAGGTGTCCGTTTATTCTGGCTGATCTTCAGTGTTGTTCAGAAAATTGTCCCTCAATGCATTTTTGGCTTCTGTGAACAAAATCGTACCATCCTCTTAAGTGTCGCACTTTTTCCCTAAACAGGGGCGTAACAGTACAATAATGTATTTCCTTAAGTATACAGTGGCCTTAGAGATGTTGTGTAGGTGTGTAGCATTCCACTTGCGTTTTCAGTCGTATCTCGGATGCATTTATGTATCGTTTGCACAAGGTCGTCTTGTGAAAATACCCTTTAGATTTACATTACTGTAGCCTATAAACGCACTATGGTAACGTCCACGTCCATGGTCAACGTCCAGTTTCTGCACAACTCTTATAGCCTGGATTCGAAAAAGTCCAATCCGATCAAATGCAAGCTACAAACAGAATCCTATCAAATGACTCGCGTTCAAATTCCGCCGTTTAGAAGGCGTTCGAAAACGTATGCTTTCCTCTTACGCTTGAACCACTACACGTGTTCAATCGCTGTTGACGCACGTGGCGCTCTCAGGTAGGATGAGATTCGCTTTTCAAAGGTGAAAGCCACTAGAAGGGGAAACGCGGCTTATTAATAGCAATGCAATCATCTGAATAAATCGGGAGGTGCTAGGCGGCAGAAGAGAGAGGAACATCAATGGGCAATCTCCTCGGCGGCTGGTGCAGCAGGAGCGCCGCTTGGCCTCTAGAGAGCTCTGAGCAAAGCTGTATCAAAAAGAACACAAACTTCAAGCTGCCTTCCATATTTCCCAGTTCTTTTCGTCGAGCGCTCGGAGGTGACCAAATGTTTTCCCAGTGACCTAAAGAGAGCTCCAGGCGGCACCGTCTTCAAACAGCCTTCAAAGCACTTCTTACAGGATAATCGGCAGCGCCGAGCATCTCGATATCTCTGTTTCCAGGCATGAACGATGGCTTGAGTGACGCTGCAAACGCTCGAAAACGGAGCCTGTGCTGAACAGAGACCCTCGTCTGGAGATCTGGGCCCAGTGTTTCGGAACAAGTTTCCTCAGTTAGTCTGGTGAAGCGCTCGGCGTTGCAAATCGGAAAAGACGGGCACGGAGAACGAAAGCTGGCTGCAATCTCCATGCAGAAAGCAGCTCGGGCAAAATAGTGTTTTTACAAGCTTTACCGAAATGCTCACCACTTCTTTCTCCCTTTTAAGTCAACACTCGTGAAAACAAAGATCAATCATATGAAGGGGAAGAAAACACACACGCGCACATAAATGAGAAAAAGGGGAAAAAAAAAAACAAGCCAGTGTATAAAACAGCTGTGAAGTGTAGAGGAATCCTTTCTCACCCAGCGTTGCTTCAGAGCAGTACGTCCCGAG
The DNA here is from genome assembly GCA_034779995.1 of Parotocinclus haroldoi. Classification (NCBI taxonomy): domain Eukaryota; kingdom Metazoa; phylum Chordata; class Actinopteri; order Siluriformes; family Loricariidae; genus Parotocinclus; species Parotocinclus haroldoi. Next base: position 6,443 of record JAUZST010011896.1, read on the forward strand.
TCCAGCACAGTTTGGCAACACAGCCAAGTCAACTCATCGCTTTATTACAAAATCTAGCAGGGAAGTCGCAGGACCGTGAGCCATGCGCGTACAAGCGCTACTGTACAGCTAAACTGGAAACGATGCCTCCGGTGAAATCGCGTCAACGGCAAGGCAACGGGCGCAGAATAGAAAGTGGGCCATTTGCCAAAATCTGATGTGCTTTATTGAGAAACGGGGAAGAGGAACCGACTTTGGCAGGCGGGGTGGTGCGGCCGACGACTCGACCGGTCGGTGGCAGCCTGTCATCTCCGTGCTGCACGCCAAGTGACAGGACAGCTGCTCTCCGCGTCATCTTCAGCACAAACACGGGCAGCTGATTATGGCGCGCCAACGTCACGGCTGGATTAATCACCTAATGATGAGCTAGTGCACCGAGTGCTGCCAACACACACAGGCAACACTAACACACTCAGACCACTGTAGCGACCCTCGCGGATCGGTCTGAATGGCAGACTGAGCCGATCTGCCGATACGAAGAGCCCCTGGACTAGTGATCAGAACGCGACGCTACGGCACCGTCAGACTCTGGAACAAACAATAGCCTTAGCTTCAAATACAAATCTATACTGATCATGTACACACCGCCCATTTTATTAGGTACACCTGTAATTCAAATATCTAATGTCTATATACACATGGACAAGAACACCCGCAAAAGAATAAGGAAGGGAAAAAAAAAAAAAAAAAAAGGTCGGTTGTTTCTAGACTGGCTGGTCTGAATGTTTCAGGAACGAAGAAAACGTCCAGGGGGTGGAAGTTCTCTGGGCAGGTCGGAGGAGAATGACCAGACTGGTTCCAGTTGATAGAAACTAAAAAGAAATGGTTGCAAACTAGATATGCAAGAGAGTCTCTGTTAACGTACAACACGTCGAACCTAGAAGGAAATGGTCTACAGCAGCAGAACAACTCACCAGGTGCCACTCGTGTCAGCTAAGAGCAGGTAACCGAGGCTACATTCTGTATGGGCTCACCAAACTCGGATCATTGATGATTAAAGAAACGTTGCCTGGTCTGACGGGTCTCGGTTTCTGCTTCGACATTTGGATGGTTGGGTCGGAGTTTGCCAGAGGCGACATGAAAGCATGGATTCGTGCTGCTGGGGGTGTTGGCCACAGCCTATATGAGCATTGCATCTGACCACGTCCATCCCTTTAGGACCACAGTGCAGTATCTTCTAGGCTCCATGATACAAAGCTCAAATAATCAAACTGGAACATTACAGCGAGTCCACTGTCCTCACTTGGCTTCTACAGTTCTCAATCCAATGGATCACATTTGGGATGCGGTTTAATGAGACATTTTCAACACGGACGTGCAGCAGCCAAATCTGTGGCGACTGCCTGACGCCATAGTTTAGGTATGCACCAAAATGTCCGAAAAACATCTGCAGCAGTGTTCGGTCTGCGCCACAAAGAATAACGCCAGTCCTGAAGGTAAAAGTGGGTCCGACCTGGTACCAGCAAGCTGTACCTAATAAAACGACCAGCCTAACGTACATATAAACGAATGTAAACAAAAAGATCCGTTTTGGGCTCAGAGGGTTGCTCGTTTAGGCTAATGGAACTAACAAGTAAAACAGCTTCGCTATTAGGTCGGGATCACGCATCACGCCGGCGCGAAGATTTGTGGAGGAGAAACCAAGCGTACGCTGCGTGAACAAACAACGGAGGACGAGCGCGAGAGACGAACGGCCTTTTGTCGCCTCACCGGAACGGCTTTAGACTCTTTCCACACACAGTAGTGACAATGTCGGCCCCTGCCTAAATTCTGACCGCGACCAATTACGCAGTTATCAGTGCACTCTTACATGGAGCTGGTGGATGAATAACATGCTAAAGGGGCAGGTGAGGCCCAAAGCCATTATGCATCAATCAGTGGTGCAGGACCCTCTGAAAGATACCAGCTGTCTTAATGGAAAGGGAAGAAGAGTGGGAGAGAGGGGGGGAGAGACCAAAAAAAAAAAAAAAAAAAAAAACAAATAGGGCGCAAAACCCACCATTTGTGAAACCCGGTGAAAAGGCTCCAGGCCTGCAGCACCTATTTTACCGTTTCCATTACTGCGATGAAGTCAAGGAGTGTGAGCCAGAAGGTTTTTTTTAAATAAAAAGGCACCTCTCCCCTTAGAGCAGGGGAGAAATTAGACCTCCTCGTCCTCCTAACCACTACGTTACTCTCTCTATTAACACGTCACCTCACAATAGGTGTGCGGCAGGCTTCTATTACAATACCCACTCCTTTTTCAACATCACTCTTTCATAGTGCCAAGCTTTATTCCCTCTCGCATTACTCCCACGGACCCGCGCCTTTATTTTTTATTTTTTTTCCTGCGATTCAAAGCAAAGCGCACCTACGACAAGAAACCCTGCCTCCAAACAGCACAAAACAAACGCGGCGGGCACGCAGCAAAGGCTTGCGGCGAATTAAGAGCCAACTCTAGGCAGGCGTGATGTATGCAAATGGTTCGGCGATCCCTGATGAAATGCCAGAAGTTTGACTGGCAAGGATTTAGACGGGCTTTGTGAAAGGCCTGAAAGCAGCAAAAGAACTCTCGTATGATTTGCCGTCGTCTTATGAAAGCAAGATTAGCCTCAAAAACGCAGCATTATCTGAAACGTGGGGAAAATTTAGCAGACGACCCCAAAAAAAAAAAAAAAAAAAAAATCCATATTCAATTTGCTTTCTATAACTGGTGACAATGGTGATACAAAACAAAGCTATAATGAATGCTGTCAGCTTACCTCACGGAGCGAAAAAACTACAATAGGAGCTAAAGAAGAGGTAGAGTATAAAAGATACAAAAACCAGCAATCATTCAAACGGAGTGAAAAGAAACACAATGGAACCACTTCAGTGCCCCTCTTCCTGAGCCGAGTAGCTCGGCTACACAACACCGTGACTCACTGTGCTTCTTGGGACATGTGTTTAGAGAAACTCTCATACAGCAGGGAAACATTTCGCTCTTTAAAATGACTCTTTCCTAACCTGTGCTTCGAAGAAAACCAAAGCCAAATCTGCAGACTTTACTGGATACTGCAGTCTCCCTTGGCAAAAGGAGGGTCAAACCGAACGGAAAACACTAGGAGTTAACAGTCCTAGCAACGAAACACTGGTCCGAGGGGTGGCCACAGCAAAGAAGATGCACTCCAGAGATCCGTGTCACCAGTTGCTGAGAACTTTAACCTTAAGATAAGTTTGCCATAACGGATGCATCCTGTCACAAGTCTGAAAACAAGCTCTTAACAAAACCAGAAGTGACGGGTAGATACAGATAGAGAGCTACAATGTGTCAGTTCCAAGGTAAACAAGTGAGAAAATCTGCTCTGAAATAGCAAAATATCATGCAAGGTTTGCTGTCGGAAAAAACACAGATGATCTTTCAAAAAAACAAAAAAAAAAAAAAAAAGACCCTAAAGGCACAGCAACTCATCATTAATCAAGTTGCATTGTGAGGGTCTACAAAGGTCTCTGTGAGGAAATGGTGATAAGAAGAAAACAGTGATAATATCGATAATATTATCATTATTATCATCATCATTATTATTATTATTCCTTCTATTAAGCATGGTGGAAGATGAGTTTGAGCTGCTGGTACTGGTGAACTGCTTCATCGAAAAAATGAGTTCATGCTTTGGAGTACAGGAAAGGATTACATCCGACAAAATCAATGTTTTATTTACTTATTTACTGATTTATTGAACAGTCAAATGTCATTTTGTCGACAAGACGACGCTCCTGCTTTCCCTATCTGGGACTGTGGTAGCCTAGCAGATAGATTACCACACAACAAACCAGAAAGGCCCACCACTGCCAAGCATCCACTGTTAAGCAAGATTAACCTGTAACTGTTTATGATGTCACACTGTATCCGATCAGGTGCAAATGGCTTGAAAATACGACCATCGGGCTCGTCTGGTCTAGAACCCGTTTATTACTATTTCGTAATATTATATATACTAAGCGGGGAAACATTTTTTCAACTATTTTTGAATCCATTACAATGCAATGGAACAACATTGACTCCTTTTACCATAGCATTATAAATCTCTCCAGACGTTTATCCACAAGACATGCTTAAGGAAATCACTGGGAATCACTAATCCATACTAAAGCACTTTATTGACTTTTTACTAACGTTTACATTTTGTTAATGATTAATATTTTACAATGGAGGCTTTGCCCTTTTTGTTTACCTAAGAGCGCATTCTCATTCTTTCTACGTTTGGGTTTTACTTTATATTTATGATATGCGTTTTATTCGCTCGTGTGACGTCTGCATAACGCTGTATTTCTGTTTAAACATTTATTTTTTTTTATTTATTTACCCACTACTTTCTCTATATGATTCTTTCTGCGTCAGTGTATCTGCTCAGTCGTGTGCTTCTCTATTTGTTTCTTTCTACGTCCATATCGTTTCTTTTGTGCCTTTAGTCGAACCTTTTCAAATGCTTTCTTTTGTGGGTAATTCATCCCACAGTTCTTTACTTGGTTCAGACTTTAAATCCATTTGATTCTTGTGTCTGCATTGGACTCTTTACTCAGTTCTTTCTGCAAGACTTTGAATTTGTGTATGACCCCCTCCTTCCCCCCCCACCCCCATCTGAACCTCTTTTTGATTTTCTTCTTTGATGGCTGGGGGCAGAAACACACTGTACTGATGTTACACAGCCTCCTCCAATAGTGAAAGGTCATTTCTGACCATCTGCAACAATTAGCACTGCCTCTAAATGATGCAACAAGATTGATTCTTTGCTCAGTTTTACATACATTTTTTACTGGGTTTTTTTATTTTTTTTAGTATCCATTTAATCCTGTATTCTATTTTATGTCTTTATTCCCCAACTGAAACACTAAATATTAACACAGCACTAAACAATAATTTGAGCAGTGCTGCTTTTATTAAATGGCTTTATTATTGATATAACCTCAGCACTAGAGCGTGGTAGGGGGCCGGCTAGGGTGGAACACTAGGTTTACTAGAGTATTTACTACCCTTTGGTCTTACCGGTGATGTCATGCATTGATTTACACTGTTTAAATCTGGGCTCAAGACTTCTTTGTTTGGTCAAGAATTTGATCTGTAGCTCTGGTTCCAGTTTTAGTCTTTCATTTGTTAAAGGTACCAAACATCATGTCGAGGTTCTCCCTCCAACGGTGACCCTGCTGTGGGAGATGATATCAGACGGAACGGCCAGCCATGCCGAAGATGCTC
>JAUZST010011897.1:0-11693 GCA_034779995.1 Parotocinclus haroldoi
ACACACACACACACACACACACACACACACACACACACACACACACACGCACACACACACACACACACACACACACAGAGGTTTGGGGTTCCTGATAAGGTTCTCTATAAACATACTTGATGCTGCATGATGGAACAGGTTATATTCAGCAATAATACACTCCATCATCATTATCACTCACACTCACACACACACACACACACACACACATACACAGCCACTGAACGCTGAGTCAGACACTTTCGTTCTGACAGCATAAACTTCTTTAGTTAAGTGACTTTATTAGAATTTAGATAAGGCATATCACTAATACAGATCTAAAAACAGACGTAGTATAAGACATGTCCCACAATGATTAAAAACAGATTTCAAAAGAGATACCCAAAATTGATCCCAAGCATACCCCACACAGACCCTAAAACAAATCTTGAAAAAAGACATAGAATAGCCAAAGAGCAAATTGCAAACAAACTTAAAACAGACCCTAAACCAAATCTTAAAACGGATCTCAAAATAGATCCCATATAGAATACATCATATAGCAGGGCCCACATCAATCCCAAAGAAAAAATAATACACATCCTCAAATGAACCTCTAAAATACAACCCCTGGCAAAAAGTATGGAATCACCAGTCTCGGATGAGCATCATTCAGACATTTCATTCTGTAGTACAGACTCAGATCAAAAACATGATACAATAATAAGGTCATTTCAAAGTGCAACTTGTTGGTTTTCAGGAACATTCAAAGAAATGAAGAGAAAACATTGTGAAAGGCAGTGAATGTTACTTTTATTGACTAAGCAGAGGGAAAAAAATATGGAATCACTCAATTCTGAGGAAAACAGTATGGAATCACTCAAATTGGAGGTAGAAAATAAGGACACACCCAGTCAATTTCCTTTCCCTGAACGGACACCTGCCTCAGAATAGATCTGTAGTTAAAAACACCTCCAGTCATGACGCCTTGGAGGGCCGCTGGACGAAGTGGAGTGGCAAGAACCATGGCTCCAACAAGAGAAACGTCTCTCGAAACAAAAGAGAGGATCGTGAAACTTCTTGAAGAAGGTACCTCTTTACGCATGGTTGCTAAAGGTGTGGGCTGTTCACAGTCAGCCGTATCCAAGAGATGAAATACAAATACAAACAGCATGGAATGGTTTTTAAAGCCAAGCGTCCTGGTAGACCAAGAAAGACGTCAAAGCGTCAAGACAAACTACTTAAGGCCATTTGTCTTGAAAAGCGAAAAAGTACAACTAAACAGACGAAGCGTAAACGGGAGGAAGCTGGAGCCAATGTATGTGACCGAACGGTAAGAAATCGCCTACAGGAAATGGGATTTCAATACAGGAAATTTTTTTTTTGGTGCCGTTCCAGTGAGATTTCTGAAGAAGATCACCTGAAGAAAACAACCAAATTTCCACAGTCCTCGATGACATGGGGCTGCATGTCAGGCAAAGGGAGACTGTGCTTAATTCTTCTATCAGTGCACAAGTTTACATCGACATTTTGGACAGTTTTCTCATCCCTTCAGTCGAACAGATGTTTGGTGGTGATGAAATAACTTTCCTAGATGACAATGCATGTTGGCGTAGGGCAAAAACAGTGAAGGTATTCCTGGGAGAAAGACGCATTCAGGCCTGCAGCAAATAGTCCAGATCTCAACCCAATTAAAAACCTGTGGTGGAAGTTGGAGAAAATGGTCCACAAGAAGGCTCCGACCTGCAAAGCTGATCTGGCAACTGCTATCAGAGAGAGTCGGCACCGAATGGATGCAGAAGTTCTAAAACTAAATACTAGTGATGCATTTTGAATGGTCTTTCGTTTACCTGTTTTTCATGATTCCATACTTTTTTCCTCAGAATTGAGTGAATCCAGATTTTTTTTCCCTGTGCTTGGTCGATAAAAGTAACGCTCACCGACGTCCACAATGTTTTTCTCTTCGTTTCTTCGAGTGTTCCTGAAAGCCAACAAGCTGCACTTTGGAATGACCTTTATTATTGGATCATGTTTTTTGATCCGAGTCTGTTCTACAGAACGAAATGTCTGAATGACGCTCATCCAACACTGGCGATTCCATACTTTTTTTTGCCAGGGGTTGTAGCAACAACAACAAAAAAAGAGCAAGACTTGAGGTTTGAGAGCTTTCTCATATTTATTTGAAAGTAAGACATTTCCACAACAGACAAAAACAGCTCCAAACACAACTGTAAAAGCCGCCGGATGATCCAAGCTGATTGGTCAAAACTCCAGCGTGGTAAATAATCATGATTTCTTACATCGTTTGATCAAGTGTAAATACTGAATCGTCCAATCCCGTTCCTGCCCCACCGTCCCAGTCCGAACCCGCGTCTTTTAAAGGTGCGTCCTGAGCGCCTTTCGTGTTTCCTTTGTCTCCAAATGCTGTAACGAGGGACGTGAAGAACGCAGTGTGCAAAAGATTAACCTGTCGACTCCAGTCGACACGCCCTGTGCGCCAACAGGAAGTAGTGCACGTTCGCTTTATTGCGCTTTACACCGTTCAGAGAAACGAAGAAGCAACCAGAAGAATCCCACCGACGCGAGGAAAAGCACGAGTAACACGTCTTTTTCAAAGTTATTATTATTATTATTGTTATTATTATTACCGTCGTCGTCGTCATCCGTTTAAATAACGAAAAGGAACAAACACTGACAAACCTATTGCTGTTTTTGTCGTCGTTTTCCATCCTTAAGAGCGATTACAAAACAGAAAGGGTTCGCTTCGGAAAGCAGGACACGTCCATGGCTTAGTCTTTAAGGTTTTGGACTCACAGTTCTTCGCACAGTTCTTTCCTCTCTTTTTTTTCTCCTTTTTTTTTTTTGGTATTAAACTGATTGATTCTCGCCAGATCCTTGAACGAAACTCCGGAACATAAATACTCCTTCAAATTTCGGCGTCACTCGGGTTACCATTCAGTTCCATGGCGAGTTCTCCCCGTCTGCTTTCCCAAAGGAATGTTAGAAGTAAACAGTTTACTCAGAAAATATTGCAATGGATTTCCTTTTCTTCGCACGCATATTCAGCGGTCAGCTCGATCCAGGTCTGGATGTTCGATGGTCAGTAACAGAGTCTCTGGCGAGCGTCTGAGTGATGTTTGGCTCGTCTCGGTTTATTGATTCGTTCTATAAAAGTAATGCATCGCCGTCTGCTCCTTCCTTCCGCTTCAACACCACAGTGTCTGCCCAATAAAAAGCAGTATTGCCATGTAAAGGGTTAGAGGCTGGACCTAATATGGCTGTGTGCCCTCCTGGGTTTGCTTTCAGTAATGCTTGTGCGACTCGCTCACACTCACCAAAAAAAAATAAAAAAAATCCCTGACTTTTTATAATAACATTAGCAAAAAAAAAACAAAAAGGTAAAAGGTTCCGTAGAATTCCCGCAACGAGGTCAGCCTTGAACGGTACGGTCGGTTCTTTGAGACACTGAGGAACTTCAGGCTCAACCAGTGAAGCCTTGGAACAGCAGGACACGATACAGGACATCGTCAACACGCATCATAAATACAAGGTCAAAAAAAAAAAAAGGGTCTCGCTGGCTTTGAGACGTCCCCGTGAATCCGCAGAGTCCGATCCCACGGGCGTACCGTTCACCCCCGACCTTCTCCTCCTGGACGTTCACGGCCATCTCCGTCCTCCTTCCTGTTCCTCGGCTGAATTGAACGAGGTTTTACGGACACGCAAACGAAAAAGGTTCCCTTTCTGAGATGTTCAAACGAGACGAGCGAACTAGCCCTTGAGGGTTCTCGGCTTGTAGAGATGAGGTCCCGGGTCCTCCCTCCCCCCATCCCCTCCCCTTCCCTTCCCTACCCCCGTGTAAAGGACGAGTCTGTTAAGAGTGCTGATGAGAAAGGGCTGATGGAGGGCGCTCCTCAGAGAGCCAGCAGGGTGGGCGAGTTGAGCGAGTCTGATGATTGATCTCCGCTGCTGCTGCTGCGCCGGTGGGCTTTGGAGCACGACTCGGAGGAAGGCGACGGGCTCTCGGGATCAAGCATGTTGGGGTAGGTGAAGATCAGGCTGGGGTTCCCCGGAGTGGACACCGGGGTGGACGCGGCCACCACGGGGGTGTTGAGGCTGTCTCCGTCCGGGCATCCGTACATCCCGCCACCCAGGCAGATGGGCTTGATGACAGACGGCTGGCCCTTGACGTGCTCTTCATCCGAATCGTCCTCCATCGGCTCCTGCTTCACCACGACGGGGTTGTGGGCGCTCAGCAAGGACCTGGAACCCAGATTAGGGCGCATGGTCAGGGACAAAGGGGTGCACTGCTCGGGCAGAGAGCCCTGGTGACGCTCCTCAGGAGGGAGCTTACACATGGGGTTGTGGGCCACCAGCATGAACTCCAGCTTGTCCTTCTCCTTCTGCAGTGTCTCGATCTCCTTCTGCAGGTCGGCCTTTTCCTCCTCAAGCTTCTCGGTCTCCTGTGGGGGGAAAAAAACAACGGGAGGATAATGAGTGCAACTGGCAACATAACAAATCTTAAAAAGAAATGCACCTGGCAACCTCTGCAGGGGGAAAAAAATTGGACTGCCACATGCGACAAGAGCAGCGCTCGCCCAAACGCACGAGCTTATTGGGTCCAGCCCTCACCTCGCCAGAGGCGGGATACGAACCAGGGAAGCTCAGCCTTGAGAACTAGAGCTTTAATAGCTTAACTTTACAACTCTGATGTTCTAATACAGCCTCTGGTGAGGGGCACTCGAGGGCACAGAGACGGGACAAGCAACAGACCGCTTCCAACTTTCCTCTGAGCCACTGGGTGCCCAGGCTCTCACCGCAGAACCCTGACAGGGTACCAGGGACCAGGGTCCAGTCTTGCTTGGGTGTGCCCATTCTAGGGCCCAAATATTTTTGGATAACCCTGTATCGTTTACTTAAGGCAGCAGGGTAAGTGCTAATAATAGACTAGTCCCAAAGTTTGTCTAGTGCCGCGTCCGACTTGAAATACTGCACGTCATTTTGTTCTGCAGGTCAATCAGACCAGATCCTGCTCTTGCAGGACTGGAAAATCCAGTTGGCTGTGTTTCAAAGACGGGTTTTCCCTCTGCTGAGTGTTCACAGGACGAACTCTCGCCGCTGCTCCTGCCACTAGGGTGCTCGTTTAGGAGCCGTTTAGCGCTAATTAGCGCTAAACAACCGTAAAACAAGCTGACTCGGTCAGGGTTATTGTGTAACGACGCACCCGCGATCTTCCCGAAGCGTTCCACGGTCCAGACGACTAAGCCCCGTCGGCACGAGGAAGGAGGAAATGCAAAGCAGTGCCGTTCAGTCCCGGCTCCTTATTTGGTGTCGCCCGTCGATTATGCAGCCGACCAAAGGCGGATATGAGCGCCTGAGCTCCGACGGCTCGTCTGGTTTCCGTTTCAGACACTCGCCATCACCCCCCGCGGCACATTCCTGCCCAATGCCGCTGCCCCGACAGCCTACAGGCATGGCATTTCGGAGGTAATTAGTTCAGTCGCGGTCTGCAGTGTCTAGGACGGGAAGGGGGGGGGGGTTCCCATACGCCGCAGACAACACTGAGCATTTATAGCCACGGAAAGCAGGCAGACGATGAGCAGGCGATTAGTAAGAAACCTGAGCCAGATGTGTAACGGGGTTTATTGTTTTGTGAAACGGGCACGGGCCGTCGGGAGGTAATCCAGAGCGCCGCATTCGAAGGGTTGTTTCTTTTAATGGCTTGAATTCATCTTTGACCCTTAAGCAGACAAGCCAGTAAGAACGAGTTCTTGTTTATGGCAAGAGACGGAGGAAGATAAGAAGGAAATAAGAGAAAATCCCCCTTTACAAGTATCGTGATGTGCATTAGCGGAGTGCGGTACAGGAGCTCCCCGAGTTGTGATTTGTGAAACGTTCAGACAAATCCATCAAACAGATCACGAGCCGATGCGTTTAGTATCATCTATACCGCATCGTTAACGCTTACAGCGATCCGAAATCGTTCATAATAAAGCTTATTTTGCATTTTATAAGTGCTATAACGTAGCACGTACTGGACTGAATGGAGTGAAAAGCATAAGCAAGACACTTACTCTATTGACGAACCCCTAACTACAGCCTGCGTTCTGGAGGCTCCCGATTTAGTTTTCCTTTCGGTTGGCTTTCGTTACTAACCTTTTTGGGACCCATGGAGGTTTATGTAACCCGAGAATGCAGTACTGTAGATTTAAAACAGCAGGGAGACAGAGCGGAGTTCCAGTTTCCGGCTGAAATGCTCGGGCTCGGCTCGACTCGGACAACTTGAGGCAAGTGTGTCAATCTAAACTTAAATTATCATCCAATACAAGCTGGGTTGAGGTCCTTGCTCAAGTAAACAGCAGCGGCAGAGGCGGTAGGAATGGGATTTGAACCCTGGACCTTCTGGCCCATAGTCCAGGACCCTTAAGGCTAGGCCACCACAGTCTCTAACGTCTCAGATTTTTTGTTCACGTCGACACAGGGCATGGACTGCGGGAGGAATCCAGATCACCCAGAGACAACCGCAGTATAGGCGCAGGGAGAACATGCAAAGTCCAAGTAAGGGCCTGATCCCTGGAGCTATGTGGAGATGCCGCTTATTTCGCTGATTTCCGAACCGAAAAGAAGACGCTGTGCACAGGAAAACGTGCGACCGCGTTTCGGATGAGTCACCCGCTTAAAGTTTATTTACAGAATCAGTACAACCCGTCCCTGGCTTGTGTACGAGACCACACCCTGGGTATTATCGGGAACAAACAAACAAAAAAAAAAACGGAATGCTTTTCTAGTTGCCCCCTCTTTAAACTCACCCCTTGCAGCATTTCGGTCAGCTCTCTCCTCCTGTTTCGGCATTTCGCAGCGGCTAACTTGTTCCTTTCTCGTCTCACTCGGCGTTTCTCTTCTTCCTCCGGAGTTAGCTGTTCGAAAGCAAAAGCGATGAGCTCCCGGAAATCTTTCGAGCATTCGCAGCGCTTATCGTAAGCTGAACCAAAAGCCCTACCTGTTCGTCCCTCTTACGTCGTCCTCTGGCGTCCCCGATGGACCGGATGACCCCGGGGCGGGTCAGGGCTGTGTGCCCGAGGAGTCCGGGGCCGCTCGAGACCGGGAGGCCGTACGGGTGAGAGCGTGAGTACGGGTTGGACATGGAGGTGATGACTGTAGGCTGGACCATCCACTGCAGGTCCTGACTGGTGGTTATGGCGTTGATGGTGGGAATAAAGGCACTGCTAGAGCCGGGCATGTCGACTCTGTACTTCTGAGGACGGACAGAAAGGAGGAGTTCTGATTAGGACCCGGGGCCGTTTGGTTAAGCAGAGGTCTAAAGAGGTCTAAAGCCCAGACGGACGCGCCAAGTCACGGCACGGCCGATCGTACAATTAGCTTTTGATTTTTGCCTCATGACTCACAGCCAGCCTTTATCTGCTTCGGCGCAGTCGTCACCTCGCAGGAATGAATCACGGTGTGCAATACCTCGTACCGCCTTTCCTTACTAGTGACACACACGCTGTGAATCATAGGAAAGCCCAGAGCCCAGCCACGGTCTGATGGAAGGCTACGCTTCTACAAGAACTCTTTTACCGAGCCATGACGCGTACGGCGCGGAAACGGCAAAGCTTTATAGCACGCAAGGCAAAAGAGGACGCAACAGAAACTCAGCTTAACATTTCAACACTCGTCATGTAGCTGGAGACAAGGACCTGCAAGTCATAAACAAAAAAAAAACAAAAAAAAACAGAACCGTGTCTAAAGAGTTGCGGTTTGAGCTCCAGACCGCCGATCCACAGTCAGGCAAAACCTCTGTTCACAAAACCTTTGGTCGACCAACAAGGATCACTCCGAGAGCAAGGTCACGGAGGAATCCGGGGTAACCTCTAAGCAACTAAAGGTCCCTCTTGCACTGGGTAATGCCGAACAGCCGATGTCGCGCTCGCGACGAAGCGACCGCTCTCCAAAAAGGAGGCAGACGAGCCAGGAGGCGACTGGAGACCAACGAGCTATTAGACCAGGGCGAGCCGAAATAACCCCCCCCCCCAAAAAAAAACGCTTCCGTTGGCATTAATCAGGGCGAGCGGGTGATATCTCAAAGCGCAAGGACTGCGAAACGATTTTCATTCCGACCCCAGACTGGACGAGAATGAAAAAAGGTGTAGAAGGAGGGAATGATACCGTTTTGACTTCACTCTCGTCTTTTCCAACGAGACGTTCGACTTTCTTGCCAAAACTGAATAACACGACGCAGCGTCTTTAATGAACTTTCAGTCCCGATTTGTTGAACGGGGCCCAATTTAAGTCTCAGTGTCCTACTCAAAAGGAACAGGATCAAAGTCCTCCCAGGCCGCATCAGGAGTTACAGTTACGCAACGATCGATCATTTCCCTCAGTCAATAAGTGACTAAGGTGTGACGTTCTTGTTTCGTTTGTTTCGGCTCGGTTCCCCTTTGTCCGTCTCCCTTTAGGCCCGGCTTCTGGGGGAGTAGAAGTTACACAAACCCCGGAAACCCAAACGGGTCATATTTTACGCTTTAGGTTAGAACTGAGGTGAGAACGGGGTGCAGCACTGACCCACAGGCGCAGCGTAGGGCCTTATCGGAGACTGATTAATAAATAACGCAGCACAGTAACGTCGCTTATCTGCCGCTGAGTCACGGCAGGGGCGAGCGGCGTTGCGTCAGATCACATTGTTTACGCCTGTTGGCCAGGAAGTGGATCGAATACAGAGACATTTCCCAGGCTCTCGTGACGTCCTCGTTCCGTTTAAGGAATGATTCGGAATCTGACCCTAGTTTGTGGGCACAAGTTCAAAAACAACCAAGCCGGCAGGCCTACCGTGTGCTCGTGTTTAACCAAAACGTGTCGTTCCGCCCAGAAAGAAAGAAATGAAGCGACTGGTCGTTCAATACCGCGCACCCGCCCTAATTAGAGAGTATTATTATCGCCATTATTCGTTCAGCACTTTATCCTAATCCTTCCAACGCAGGGCTCGGGGCGATACGCCCCAGACAGGGCGCCAGAGCGGGCACCGCACGCTCGCTGATTCACTCACGCGCACACCTATAGGGTTAATTTCGAGGCGCCGGCCCACCCTGCAGGTGGCGATCCACCTTCTGGCATGTACTGTCACGTTTTGGGAGGCAAACAGGCAGCAACCCCTTTCAGGGCTGGGGTAAGAGTGCTGGGTGAGATGTTATTTTTAGGACGGTAAGACTAGGAGGACAGTTTTTTCAGTCCTTGCAGCACAGACTGAGTCTGTGTTCGGGTATTTAATTGAACGGGCTAAGATGTGAAGAACAGATGCGTACAAATGTGCAGTACAGAGCAAAAGTGTTAGGCCACCTTCAGATGTGTTGGGAAAGCGGTCTCTCGGCGCCTACCCTTTCCCGAAAGTGCTGAACTCTGGACGGTCCGGATCTTCCGAAGATCATAAGTTCTGTCTTCTGTTCCCGTAGCCTACATTTGTTTATTGCAATAATTAAAAAAAAAAAAACCCAGCCTTTTCAAATCGTCCGCATGTTGAATGAGACCGACCGGTGAGCAGTGAGCGTGGGGTGGAATGTGTGCCAGGTTGGGTGAGTGACGTAGGGTAGCCATTTATTTAAATCTCGCTCTTCAGCCTCTCGGTCTGCTCGGCATTATTAGCATTCCGTCTCCAGTAAATCCGATAAGCTCCCGATGGCGCGCGCAGTCTTGGATCAGACCCCAGCACTTCCCAAACGCACGTGGGAACTTCCTTTGCTTTCTCACGCGTCCCGGAAGGAGGTTCAGATGGAGCAACACTTACGGAAAGTCGGCGTGCGTTCCAGAGCGCGTCATTTCTGGAAAAGGTGGATCCTGCGTCCGAAAAACGAAAACCAAACGACCTCCCGTGCTGGCCAGGATTCAGGTCTGAACAGTACTTAAGACGTCCGGTAGGGGGCGTGTTAGCCTCGCTTATTGACCTCGCTTGTTTCCCAAACGTGTGAAGAGGTTGGGGTTTGGTGTTGCGTGTTTTGTGGCTGACTTTTTAATAAAGAGAAAGGACGCATTTCGTATTCATTCCTTATGAAGCGCGTTTTGGTGCCATGCATGCCAGGATAGACCATGTTTACAAGCTGGCACTGTGCCCGAATAACAACAGATCTGGAGTATTGGTGTATATAAGCAAATGTTGCATATATATATGTATGTATATACACAGAGCCAAAAGAGCACACAAGTTCATAATTCATCAAACAAGCTTGGTTCCATCGGTCTCGATCTATCCTTAGCCCTTTTAATTCGGTCTTTAAATCTTTACTCGGTTTATTCTACTGCTCCTACCTTGTTGCATACCTGTATGTCCGTACACAAAAGCTGTACGGGCACTTTTACGTGCTGCATGTGCACAAACAAACGCGTCATTACGCCGTTCTTATCAGCCCGTCCCAAAACGTCTCGCTCGTGCCATTTCAACGAATTAATAATCAGTATTTTTAAAAAAAATCTACCTTAGTTTGACGTTGCTGTTCTTACGGACGCGTTTCCGTGTGGCTCCAGCTCGCCGTGTCAGGTCTCACGCGAACAAAACGCGCGCGCACACACACACACACACACACACACACACACGCACGCACACACGCACGCACAGGCAGGCAGACGAACGTGGACGCGGCCACGCGAGCGCGCTCTAGGTTGTTGCGTGCGTTTTTTCTTTTTAATTTCCCCCCACTCCACCAGGCCATTACACACGCTGGGAGGAGAATTCGAGCTAATTTCCAAGCGGGCAGCAAAGCCTTTCGCAACCCTTTCTTGCAAACTTGATCGGAAAAGGCGTGCTGCGGGGCTTCTGCTGAAGAGATTTCCACTTCCAGTTCCGCCAAGTTCCAGTCAGAGCCCAGTAAGGGAGTCGGGGTTTTGGGGGCTTTTAAAGAGCGGAACCTGTTGATTCCACTACACACACCCTTCGGGCTGTTTGGGCAAAACGGCTGTGCGAATACCAGAGCCCTGACGCAAGTCTGCTGCAGGAGAGCGGTTTACCTTCTACGCTCCCTTTCTGCGAGGGTCAGGGAGTTCATAGCGCACTTTCAGGGGCACCGAATGCAAGTGCATTCTCAGGGCTGAACTGCAACAAGGTTTTAAACGATGTGAGTGTGGTTTAAACGGTTCTACAAGTGCCCTGAAGTGGGGCGAAGCCCTTTTTGGAGTGTGCGCACCACCCAGCACACTAAGCGCCGTCCTAACCGGTTATGGTAACCCAGCAAAGTGAACACGAGGTCCATAATTGCTTCTTAAATCCCTGGGATTTACATTAACCTCACTCTGCATTGGCTCGAACCGTGAGCAGCGACACACACACACACACACACACACACACACACACACACACACACACACAAACTCCTTTTCGCTGAAACAGCAACAGGAATCCTTACTAAGCAAGGAGCAAGGTCACGTTTAATACGGTGGCTTTCTGGGCCGCGCAGACGTGATTAAAGCATGTGCGAGGGTTTCAGCTGCGAACTGGGCCAGCAGTCGCTCCGAACTGGTTACTTGTGGCCGTCACTGGCCTTCGGGGCTGTGGTTTCAGTGGGATGTGATTTCACAGCAAATTCCCTTTATGATTTCAGGCTGTAAGAGCAAGCTGTGGTCACTTTGTACTCTCCTGTAGTTTCACATTTCAAGTCAGCTCTGTGTGTGTGTGTGTGTGTGTGTGTGTGTGTGTGTGTGTGTGAGAGAGAGAGAGAGAGAGAGAGAGAGAGAGA
>JAUZST010011898.1:0-11692 GCA_034779995.1 Parotocinclus haroldoi
TTGACTTATTTACCCCCCCCCCCCCCCCGCCCACTACCCATCCCACACTCAATCACATCCCATTACTCATTAAATCGAATGTCATGGCATTAAGCTGTTGTTTTGACATCACAGATTCAATTAAAGGTCTTATTGGGGGGAAATAAAACAACGAAGCATTTTTGTGGTTTCATTTCACTTTCATGTCGATGGAACCAGATCTGCCTTTAAAGCTTTAAAGCTTGGAAAAGGGATCTGACCAGTCAAGGCGGAAAGACCCTGAAGTCTTTGCTATGCAGGCAGGAGTTTCAGGCTGAAGTGAAGGTTCTGCTCCAGTATTCAAAATTATGTGAGCTGAAATCCCTGGACTGCCTATGAAACCAAAACACCAACATGAGACTGACTACATGCACTTGAATGAACACTGTGCCAAATCACGCTTCATTTTCTGCAGCCTGCAAAACGTTCAGGTTCTTCTCTGCTTATCTTTCCAGAAGGTGAAGAGAGGGGGGGCGATAACGCCGAAACATGGATTTTCCCTGCTACTGTTGATGCCTCTAAGCCCAGAGAAGTGGACGAAGCATCTGGACCTGGTTAGCACGAGGCTTCTTTTTGGTACAGTAAAGTTTTAAGTGGTATCTGTGAACGTAACTCTCTGTTGCAGAGCTCGATAAAGGTTCGATAAAGTAATTAAATCTTTCGTTTGTGGCCCCTGCTAGACTATCACATGATTTGGATGTAATTTTATTGGTGTCTGCAAACTTTTGCCAATAAGAGTGTGTTCACATCCACATTTTGTTACGCATTAGTCACAAAAAGCAGTTTGAGCAATTCTTGTTGACTGCCAGCAGATCTGGAGTTGATGTAAGAAGAGGTTAGGAAATCTCACTCTCTAATATCTATTGTCCTAAAACTGGCACCATTACCAAACTCATTCGTGTGCAGTGAAGGTCTGAGCCTCAGCTAACGACTCTGCTTGGCCTGACCTGCCAAAATAACCGAACAACTCATAACAGGGCTAAAGGATATGAGGTGCCGAGGCTGAGAGGGCAAGTGGAGCAGTCAGGTATTAAAGAAAGTATTGGAAGCAGGCATTACCTGAGCTGCTTACTCACTTGATTTATTACCCCGAAATCCTCCATCAAAGAACCTTAAGTGCTTTCCCCTTTAGCCCCAACATCTGCTACTACAACGGGAAACACTCGGCACGTAATGGCTGTGATTGCCCGGGCTTTTATGCAGCGTGGAGACGAGAGCGTGTGATGTTTCAGAGAGACAGGAGCAAGAGGAGGAGGTCGATTTGCTCCAATTATTGATTTACCGTCCTTATTATATGCAGCCTGTTCAAAGTTTGGTGTTTCCTGCTCATGTTGGTGTGACGAGTGGAATCACGTCTGGTTCAGAATTCAAATATGCAGACTGGATGTGGATTCAAAAACCAATCTGCACCTGTCGCAATTTGTCCAACTGCATGCAAACACTCTAGATTTCTGCATACTGGGAGCAGATCAAGAGAACCTAGTTAAACCAGTGACTTAAAATATGATCATTTATTTATGGACTAAAATGATCTAATATTGTACATCTTTTTCTTTCTTTCTTTTTCTTTCTTTCTTTCTTTCTTTTTGCCTTTCCTTCTACTTCCTTACATGTTTCTTTTTTTAGTGTTTCTTTATTCTTCATTATTTATCTGTCACCAGTAAACCCTTAAGCACTTGCTGTATTTGTTTCTCGCTTATTTATCTTTCTTCCTTTTTATTGTTTTTCTTCTTCACTGCTTCTGTAGCCAAACATTCATCTTTCCTTAATATAGTAATATAGTTTTTTTTGGTTGTCTCTGATTCCATACATTGTCCATCGCTGAGCTACAAGGAAAGGAAAACCCTGCACATTCCAGTTTAAGATCCTTATATCATCTGTGAAACATGGTGGTGGTAGGATCGTGGTTTGCTCCTGATCCAGGACGGCTCACCATCACTGGAACAAAGAATTCGCACTTATAGCAGCAAATTTAAAAGGAAATTTCTCGCAGGAGACATAGGACGGTTCTAGATTTGGACAGTAGCCATATTCTGTCGTAACACAAAATGAGCCATGGGAAAGGAACAAAGTTCTGCTAATGCACAAATCCCAGGTGTCCCACGCAGTCTCCAGAACAGAACACACACAAACACAAACACACACACACACACACACACACAGTGTACATTCAATGGAATGGCGTTTTGTTTCCTCCAAGGCTGAATTCTCTACTGGCTCTGGAATAAAGCAGCGTGGATCGAGCTGAATCAGTCCTCAAGACGCGAACCCTCAGCATCCTGGCATACTCCCAACACAACAACAACACAAACAGATTACAAACAACACAAGTGACGGCACAGGCACTCGGGGCCAGAAAACGTTCACACACCGAGCCGTGCTATTTGAACCGCGGGAAAGAAAGCACGAGCTCCGGCCAAGACCTTTAAACCAAACTGAAGCCGATGGAGCTGAACGAGTCCTGCTTTGTGCTCTAAATGGTGCAGATAATAACGCACAACACACAAGACACATCTCATCCAGG
The DNA here is from genome assembly GCA_034779995.1 of Parotocinclus haroldoi. NCBI lineage: Eukaryota > Metazoa > Chordata > Actinopteri > Siluriformes > Loricariidae > Parotocinclus > Parotocinclus haroldoi. The sequence goes on from JAUZST010011898.1 coordinate 2,543, forward strand.
TGCTTCTCTCACATCAGCCAGGACACATGCAAGTTATTAGAGGCAATTTCTGCAGCATGCAGAGCAGCTACGTCTAATTACAGAACTACCAGGCTGATTTTATATGATAGAAATGATCAATTCAAATAGATTTTTACAGGGGACTTTTTAAATACACTTTATAACCACCTTTAGCTCAAATATCCAGTCCTAACTAAGCAAACCTAGGGTGACAGTGGGAAAGAAAAACTCCCTAAACAGGGACAGTTACATCCAAAGATTCCAAAAGGCACAAAAACCCTCCATGGGCAGTTAAGTAAGATTTAAATTGTAAGAGTTATTTCTATTTCAAATTATTTATTGCATTTCATTAATGTCTTTCTTTCTTCCTTCCTTCTTTATTTTTTTCTTTCTTCCTTTCTTTCTTTCTTTTTCTTACTTCCTTTCTTTCTCTTACCTTCTGCCCTTTGTTTTTTCTTACTTTGTTCTTTCTTTCTGTCTTTCCTTCGTTCGTTCTTTCTTTCTTTCGTTCTTTCTTTCTTCATTTATTTTCTCCTGTTACCCAAACCCAAACCTCTTTATGATGATATAATTATTAAAACATTGTACAGAACTTTTGCATCCTGACCTGGTCATGACCTCAGGTATTTTCTGGGTAGCGGGACAGGGGACGAGCAGTCGTAAAGCTCTCGGGCAGCCCATGAGTTCTGGTTCTGCAGATGTTACTGATATTTCTGTAGCATGTGTTCTTCATAACGTAAAATCCCTGCTGTAACCCTGAGAGGACTGAACCCTGCCGTCCAATCAGAGAGCAGAGAAATCCGATTACAGAAAGGTGATCTGAATGTTACTGAATTCTGATTTATGGCTCTCACCGCGCTGCTCTCATTTTAAATCTACTGAAGTAGGACAAAAATATTCAGACTCCCAAAATAAAGACCTGGAAACACAAATAAAGCAATAAGAGGCGTGCTCAGAAGTATACCTGTAAAGATGTCCTGTCCCAGAGCAGGTGACCGGCCGTCCTTCCCATTTATGGAGTGCTGGGAGGGGGCGGAGCATTGTTGAGAAGGTACGACGCAGTGCTGGGACGGGGCGGGGCCGTGCAGACCTTCGCTCAGAGTGTCTTGTTCCAAATGGGGACAGGTCCTCAGCTACACACCAGTAACGAAAAACGCAGTGCGTTACTACGGCAACGTATAAATACAGAAGAGTGGTTTAACGACCGTCTGAACAAAGGATTGATTAGATTTGAGTTAGCATTAACAGTCATACAAAAGTTTGTACTCTGCTAAACAATGTGCAATAAAAAGAAATAAATAAATGACAATGAACTGGTTTGTATTTGCAACAAGTCGGACAAAACCAATAAAATATCTTCTTCAAATAACAATTGCTGCTCTGAAAAAAGTGGAAAGATCAATTATTTTTCTTACATTTTATCCTTTTTTCTTTCTACTTCCAGCTTTTTCTTTAATTAACTTCCTCTCTTTCTTCCTTTCGTTTTTCATTGTGTTTCTGTAATTTATCTTTTTCCTTCCTTTTCCTTTCCTTTCTTCATTTCTTTCTGTCTTTTTCCTTCTCTTTACTTTCTTGTTTCATCATTTTTGTGTTTCTTTCTTTTTCTTTTTTTCCTTCCTTTTTTCTTCCTTTCCACTTTCATTGCTTTTCTGTTTATTTCTTTCTTTCCTTTAAAAATTTTCTTGTTTTTTTGTCTTCCTTTCGTCCCTTCCTTGTGTTTTCTTTCTTGTTTCCTGTTTTTGTGTTCCTTCTTTTTCTTTCTTTCTGTATTTTTGTCTTTCTTTCCTTCTTTGTGTTTTCTTTCTTATTTAATTGTTTTTGTGTTCTCTCTTTTTCTTTTTTATTCTTAAATTTGCTTCCTTCCACTTTCTTCCTTTTTTGTTTCATTGCTTTCCTATTTTCTTTTTGTTTGTTGGTTTTTCTTAATTTTTTTCTGTCTTTTTGTCTTCTTTTGTTCCCTTACTTATCCTCACTTTCTAGTTTCATTACTTTTCTGTGTCTTTCTTTCCTTGTTTTTAAAAAATGCTTGCAGTATTTTTTAAACTTTTGTTATTCTTTCTTTTTTTATTATTATTAAATCTGTCTCTCCCTCCTGATTAATGTCTGTTCACTTTAACAACCAGGGCCGTAATAATTACAATAAATGATAAGAAACTGATTTGGAAGTTAGTCGCTCAAAACTTTGTACTCTCTTTAACACTGTGTGATTTTTTAAAATGTATTTAGTCACCTGGTTCAGTTTGTTTTCACACCAACAAGATAAGACAAGATCAAACAAAATATATTTTTTAAATGATGAATGATGAAGCTGTCCTGCTCTATAATAACTCAGTCTGGTTCAGGGTGGCAGGACGCCTGGAACAAACAAGCAGCACAGGGCACAAGGGACCATATCTCGACAGGGAGCCAGTCCATATCAGGGCTCTTTAAAGATGCCAGGAATGTGAGAGGAAACCCATCCTTGAGCCCGAGTCTTTGGAACTGGAGTCACCTTGACACCCACAGGCTACTTAAGTCGGGTTTAGAGTGGAGCCGGGGTCTAATATGCCCACTACTGTGGTGACCAGGTTTGTAGTACCGGTGGCGGAGACATCCCTGGGGTGGCCCAGGTGAGGCTGGACAGAGGCCCTGCAGCCCTTACCAGGATAACAGAAACACAGCAGTCCTTTATTTCAGGGAGCCAATCCATGCATGAAACCGGAGCATATGGAGGAAAGACATGTGGATCCAGGGAGAACATTACAAACACTACAGGCTGGGACTTGGGGCCGCCCCCCTGATACACATGTTCTGTGTTCTGTTTCTATTTCGGCTAAGGCTAAAGCTAAAGGTCTCATGGGTCCAATGGAGGCAGACTGGTTGGCACTGGGGTTCAAACACTAAACCTTAGCCTAGGACCCAAGGGGGGGGGGTGGTGGTGTTGAAAACAGATTACATAAAAGTCTCTCTGCTTCCCGTGCATTTGTTTAGCATTAGCACGACACATGCTATTTATTCCCCGTTACCCAATACAGCGCAGACCCTGAGTGACGTACGGTTCCACATGTGCTCAGCCCCCTCTGATCGTCCCTGGTACATGGATTTCTGACCCGAGCCGAAACAGAAGAGCCGTAAATGAGGCACGACGCGAGTTCTTAGCGGCTTCTTTCCAACCAGATACCACCACATTGTCTAAGACAATGCTGTTTACGTTGCTACGTGCTACGTGAAGCTAAACAAACGCTCAGTGTAAACGTTTGGTCCGGTCCGAAACCTTCCAGTCGCATCCCTGCGCTTCGTCTTTTATCGACGCGGCACCGTGTGATCTGGCCGATCGAAGCAGCACCCAGGATTTGTTTGACATTTCGTGCGCCACATCTGGCCGGAGGCTTATTAGCAACGGCTCGCGCTCACATGTGTTTCAGCTTTGGGCAGAAAGGGGACGCATCATCCGGACGCCACTTAGCTGAGCACAACAATGAAGCCTTTCTGCGAGCGGTGATGCACTTTAATGAGGAATGTGCTCTTTAGCTTGTGTGTGTGTGTGTGTGTGTAAAGGTTGCAAAGCACTCGCTGCTCATCTGAGGTTCCAAAGTGGAGTCCAAATAAAAACCGACTGCTGCCCATGTGAGCATGATGCAACCGCCCATTAAGGACACCTAGTGGAAATTCAAAAGCCTGTTCTATTCCAAAACGAGCTCAGGCTGCACCCAGAGAGGCCATCATTTACACTACAGGTACTATACAGGTTTCTCTCTTTTTTAGAGGTGACTTGTTTACAGGAGCTAAAACTAGTGAATCTCATCTGTGTGAGAATCTGATCATGTTTTCGGGTCTGATTCACTTCAGTCAGGATTAACGTAAGTTTTATGTAAGGCTGTAGGGTTTTTTTTTCTTCTCTTACCTTTCTGCGCACCTGCTGCTCTTTGGCCGAGTGGATTTTGACGTGTTTTCGCAGCGAGCTGGGATCCGTGTAGCGCTTCGTACAGCCAAGAATCTGACAAGCGTACGGTTTCTATGGCACAACAAAGAGACCGTGTGTAACATTTAACACAACCCTAAAAATTAAGCTGTTAAAAAATCATGTATCAGTACAGTCCTAATGTAATTCCATTACAAATAATGCAATTTAAATGAATGAGATACAGATCCTCAGTAAATCCCCCCCCCCCGTATAAGTTATTCTATATGTTTATGGAGTTGTTTTATAATGTTGATGGAGAAATGTTCAGATAAATATTTTTTTAATAAGTTAAATAGATCATGAGCTAATCTGTACTGAATAATTAACACTTAAATTATTCCACAGTTATTTAAAATCATTCATAATAAAACTTATTCTATAATCAAGTGCTGAAATATATCAGGTCATTTAGTGAGAAATGGATTGAAAGTGAAATGTAAAAGCAAAACACTTACTCTATTGGAAAATTAGGGCTCTCAGCCTAAAACCTAACAGGATTCAGTACCCGTTTTCCTCTCGGTTAGCTGTCATTACCAACTTTTTTAGGACCCATAAGGATCTGTTTATAATAACAATAAACTGTTGATGTAAAAAAGAAATACACGACAAACACAGCAGCGATCTGCCCTGAGAGAGAGAATCTGAATCACTGAATCACTCTTTGCTGAATCCTGAATCGACTCATGCGAGCAAACAACAAGAAACAGGACAAATGTTTTTAGTAAAAATGCATGGAGAACTGAGGAACCACTGAATATATGACATGTCCGCTAATGTATAAATGACTGTTTATTTTAATGCTTTAAAAAAGTTAATCTATAGAATATATGTAAGGTGGAAAAGGAAAAAGGAGAATAAACGTACCTTTTAGCTGACAGGTTACAGGTTAGAGAAAGAGAGAAGAAAAGGACAGAAGAAGGACAGTGAAGAAATCAGTAAATCACAAACTGTTTTTCCTCTTTTCATGCAATCGTACGTACGTTTCGATTGTACAGAGAGGTGTCGTGATTTTATCACCACAGATGAGCCGGGTAAAGTAAGCCTGAGCTCAGTTAATTAGCCATATTCTTTCTCTAATCTACAGTGACAGGTCTCAAACCCGTGCCGTCTTTATCCTGTGCTCTATGCTACGTATCATTACACATGCTAACAGAGCGCACGTTTAAACAGCCTGTGTCCACAGTTCGAGATCATTTAACCTGTTTTTATTAGCTGCCCCAAAATCAATAATGTGGTATCGTTTATCAAACCTCAGGCCAGAAAGAAACGAGCTCCATTACAGATGCTCCAAAAAAACAGTTAGTCTAATAAACACACACTCAGTGTAGTCAAAGTGTCAAGGGTTGAGTGTGTGTACTTACAGGTTTGTGTGTGTGTGTACAGTGTGTGTGTACTTGCAGCATCAAGGTTTGTGTGTTTTTAGATGTGTGCTCACTGAATTCAGTTGTGTGTGTGTGTGTGTATGCGTGTGTGTGTACTCACTGTATCCAGGTGTGCGTGTGTGTGTGTATGTACTTGTGTACTCATTGTATCCAGGTGTGTGTACTTGTGTATTCACTGTATCCAGGTGTGTGTGTGTGTGTGTGTGTAAACCTGGGAACATTAAACACAAGCCTTGCAGCTGATTTCTGGATCTCCTGTTAGGATCGGATCGTGTTCAGAGGTGGCCCCGCCCCGCTAAGAGAGAGTTCCAGTAGTCCAGGATCGAGATGAACCAAAATCTGTGGACAGGAATGGGCGGGTCCTTCTTTAATTACACATTGTAATGTAAATGTATGAGAACCCCTGGTCAAATGGCAGTGATTCTCTAACTGAAAAGATGTCGGGATAAGAGCCGAACACCGTTCGAATACCAATTATAGGTTTTCGTATTTTCTGAGAAGTTGCTGATGATTTATGCATGAACATTTTCAAACGTGTTGCTGCCTTCCAGGCGGTGGAACCTCTTACTGCTTCTGCGCGTCCGTGTTGTGCATCGCCACAGGTGTTACCTCAGGGTACAGGGGAAAATGAAAGTGAAATATTCTGATGTTTCTCTGCAGGACGGCCGTGCTGGGGATCTCGTTCGGCATCGCTTTTCTAATTCTCTCCGTGATCCTCCTCATCTGCTTCATCGGACATTTTTTAGTAAGAATTTCCATCGCATGCATTATGTACAACCAGAAACATGAACTAAAAATATAGGGCTGGATTATTAATAGATTTCAGTGTTTTCTCATGCTTTTTTGTGGCTGCTATTCGTTGCTGTAGTTATTTCTTATTTCGATTTGTACACACTTCATTATACACAGATGTTCAAAGGGTTTTGACTCTGCATAAAAATGACAAAAAAACATGATCCGATTTTCACACGCAACCTAAAAGTAAATAAGAAGGACCCAATAATCCCAGAGAACACCCACACCGCAGAACTTAGCATACTCTGAACAAGAGATTAGTCTGGGCAGGTCTAGGTTGGGGTCCGTGGATTAGATTATTATTATTGATTTTATTTTTTTTACATTACTATCTTTCAACATAATTAAAATATTCGGCTTGTTAAGGAAACAAAGTAATTTATTTCTCGTATTTTGTTGTTACTTGAAACAAATTCGAATATAGAAACAGGTACTGGTAAAACTGTAAACTTTTTTGTATTTGTATTTATTTATTTATTTATTTTTTATTCCAAAAATATGTTAAACTGGACTAAAATATGCTTTGTAGTTCAGAATTTTCTTATAAATTCAGGATTAAACTTTTCAAAACTAGAAACTCTAGCTGAGCCCTTAAACAGACAGGCAGTGTTGGTGCTGCAAAGCCTAAGGAACCGCTTGCTTTGTGTCAGGTTGGAGTTTGGCATGTTCTCTTTGAGTCCATGCTGGTTTTCTTCAGGCATTCTGACTTCCATCTAGAAAGCAAATGGTTCCAAATAGCATGCCAATGGTTCCATCCTGAATCCAGTGGGTAACACTGAGAACTAAATTGGCTCCATCTAGACTCCAAATGGTTCCAAATAGCATGCTAATGGTTCCATCCTGAATCCAGTGGGTAACATTGAGAACTAAATTGGCTCCATCTAGACTCCAAATGGTTCCAAATAGCATGCCAATGGTTCCATCCTGAATCCAGTGGGTACCATTGAGAACTAAATTGGCTCGATCTAGACTCCAAATGGTTCCAAATAGCATGCCAATGGTTCCATCCTGAATCCAGTGGGTAACATTGAGAACTAAATTGGCTCCATCTAGACTCAAAATGGTTCCAAATAGCATGCCAATGGTTCCATCCTGAATCCAGTGGGTAACTTAGAGAACTGTAATTAATTCATTCAGAATCAAAATGGCTCCACCTACAGTCCAAACAGTCCAATGGAGAAGTACCAGTTAGAATCCAAATAGTTTACCCTGGAATCCGAGAGGTTCCATTTAGAGTCCAAACGGTTTCAGCCAGCATTTTAATGGTCCCATCCCATGATGGTTCCACCTAGAATGCAAATGGTTTCCCACATAGAAAGCTTATGGTTCCACTTATAATTCAAATGATCAGATCTAGGATCCATATATCCATTCTGAATCTAAATGGCCCCAATGAGAAGCTAAATGGTTCGACCCAGAATCCAGACGGTTCCACCTACAATCCAAATCTTTTATGGTCCCGTCGAGAATGGTTCCAAAAACAATTCAAATGGTTTTAACCCAATGGTTTCTTTTAGAATTATTATGGTTCCATCAATAATCCAAATGGACTCACCTAGAATCTAAATGGTTCCTTATGGAATCCAAATGGTTTCACCTAGAACACCAAAGAACCCTCCAGGAACCACTGAGTGTATTAAGAGAAAATTATTAATCACTGCTTTCTGTTTCTGGTTTTTTGCTTCAGATTTCTAAACGTAAGCAGCTTTGTAATAAGATTTCCCCAAACCGAACGTTATTTCTTTTCCTCTCTTCCTTGAGTTCTTTGTGATTCAGTGGCTTAACTTGACAGCAATATCCTGCTGTTAGATTCCTCACTCTAGGCTGTATTTGTTGAACATTTATTATTCAGATAGCTGCTGTAATCATGACAGATGAAGGCATTTTTATTCGAACGTTCCTTCATCTTTTAGCATGAATTTCATAATATGTTCCCATTACGGTTGGGGCGAACAGTTCCCTTATCATGTTATGGGTTGTTGAAGATCATCTGTGTGAGTTATGGTAGATCTGGGGTATAATCTTTGCAATATGAACATAAGGCTGAGGTAAAGTCCGCCCTCTAGAAATAACCAATGCACCTAACTTTTAGTAATTGATAGTGACTTCTGTCATATCTGCGCTCTTGGGAAAAGGTTCCTCAAGATTTCTTTGGATGGTTCACGTTCCAGATCTTAAAGATATATGTTAACCGTACCATTTATGTCCGTCCTCCAGTCCAAAGACATGCGTGTTAGGTTAATTGGTGTCTCTAATGAGTGACTGCCTCCGACAGTGAAAAGGAAAAACTCCATAAATGTAAGGAAGAAACCATGGGAGGCTCAAGACTCAAAAAGGGACTAATCCTCCTGAGGTGGTCTAGATATGAATTTTGTATTAAAATTTGTACTAATAGTCAAATTAAATAAATAACACGACATAAAGAAAATAATGTAACTTATATGCATAGGCAGTCCTCGGCGGGAAGTCCTTTGAAGGGCTGGAATAGGTAATGGAACATCAGCTCGGGGAGAAAAGAGAAAATGTAGTTACTTATTAATTAAGAGCGCAGAGTTTATTAACAGTCACTAATGCCATGTGCAGCATGAAGCTCCGGCAGCCCTAACTATAGCAGCTTAGCTAGAAAAAGGAGAATCAAAAGGTAACACAGCCAAGAGGGATCACGTGAGACATGGCAACCCATTACATTGGGTTACATTTCCGCGTTTAAGTTCATGCTGGTCGTTTCAGACCAGTCTGATGCGTAACTCTGTCCTCTCACCTGTGTGTTCAGCACTGCAGTAAAAGCATCTCGGCCTCGTGGCTCTGGATCCTCCGGTCCTCTGTCATCATTGCAAACAAGCCGTGGCCTCGCCTGACCCTGACCATGGCCACCACTACCCTCATCCTCGTAATGGCCATCTTCAACATGGTGCGTCCAGCCACCAGTGACACATCTCATACTCACTAGCTCTTCAATTCAATTCAATTTGATTTCTATAGCGCTTTTTACAACGTAGCATCGTCTCAAAGCAGCTTTACAGTAATACA
>JAUZST010011899.1:0-11692 GCA_034779995.1 Parotocinclus haroldoi
TTAAACTCTTTATTTATCTATTGATTAGTTTATTAACATGTTTATCCATTTATTGATTAGTTTATTAATCTGTTTATTTATTGATTTATTACTTCATTAATTTGTTTATCTATTGATTAGTTTATTAAACTCTTTATCCATTTATTAATTCGTTTATTAAACTCTTTATTTATCTATTGATTAGTTTATTAACATGTTTATCCATTTATTGATTAGTTTATTAATCTGTTTATCCATGTATTAATTAATTTATTAAATCCTTTAGCAATTGATTAGTTTATCAATCTGTTTATTTATTGATTAGTTTATTAAAATGCTTATCCATTTATTGATTAGTTTATTAAACTCTATCTATTGATTACTTTATTAATCTATTTATTTATCTAATGATTAGTTCATTAATCTGTTTACGTATTTATTGATTAGTTCATCAAACTCTTTGCCTATCCATTGATTAGTTTATTGATCTGTCCATTAATAGTTTATCCATATATCTATTTATTTACTGATTTGTTTACTGATCTACAGATCTTTGTTTTTTAAACGATCTATCTATATGTTGATCTATTGATCATATTGATTGATTTATTTATCCATTGTTTTTTTTTAATTGATTTGTTTATGTATCTGTTTATCTCTATATTGATTTGCTTATTGATTTACCTATCAATATCCATCCAGCCATCGACCGCTGTCTGTGAAACCCCACTTTAATATTTTTTATTTATCCACCAAGCAATGTACTGGATTCTGTTTCCAGATTTTTATTAAATTCCAGGAGCCCAGGTTTGATCATTATAACATTATATTAACGTTCATTGATATTTGTGTGTGTGTGTGTGTGTGTGTGTGTGTGAGAGAGTCACTCATACAGCCGTCTAATCTCAGGAACGCTGGGTTAAGTGTTAACGTCCCTCACTCAAGAACCCGGACCCTCTAGGTCACAGTCCAGTCCCACCAGGTTTGGTCGTTACCACAAAGAGAGACAAACTAGGTTCTCAAAAATGTTTTCCAAAAGCCTAATCGGAATTCTGAGTGCAGTGTGTAAGCGTTTATACTCTAATGTGCATCCGGAGCAAAACGAGTTTTGTAAACACAAAAAAAAGGTGCCCCTTATTTTCTGATTATCTATTAATTTGAGAGTAAATTACCCTGTCAGATCTCCTCAGGATCTTGATTGGGGGGGGGGGGGGGGCATTACCCGGGGTCAGGGACCTGGAACAGAGTGTGTAAACGCTGAGCTTATTACTCTGAGCTCATTACCACTGGCAGGACGTTGATGAAAATCAGAGACTTTTTTGGCGGTAAAGAGGAGCTGCAGGGTCGCGGCGGCGCGTTGCCTTTCATAAATGCTATCTGTCGAGGCGGTGACAGGCGGAGGAGCTCTGAGGGAGGACACGCTGGAAAATAAGTGTTTTCATTGGGAAGCAGGTAGAAAAGGAGAGGAACGAGAACCGGCCGACAGTTTGACAGAAGAAGAGTAATGGATCTGCCAGAAGCTCCCCTGTGTTCCTCAGAGCCAGACAAAGTGCATTTCCTAACGAGCTCCGGCGCTTCAGAGACAAGACGACAAAGCTGAACCTCCATCAGCTGCTTTATTACGGTTCTAGGGCCGAGCCGGAACCCGGAGTGGAAGCGTCTAACGACGCGACGTCACCCGCTGACGGCAGATCTTCATCTCAAGCTTTGTTTAACATTTAAATAATCACCACGGTTTCATGAATACAAGCAGTTCTTCTTAGTGCTCAGCTTTCTCAGGAACCATCCAAAGATCCCTGGAGGAACCATCCAAAGATCCCTGGAGGAACCATCCAAAGATTCCTGGAGGAACCATCTTAAGATTCCTGGAGGAACCATCCAAAAATCCCTGGAGGAACCATCCAAAGATTCCTCGAGTAACCATGAAAAGATCCTTGTAGGAACCATCCAAAAATCCTTGTAGGAAGAATCTGAAGGAACCATCCAAAGATTCCTGGAGGAACCATCCAAAGATCCCTGGAGGAACCATATTAAGATTCCTGGAGGAACCATCCAAAGATCCCTGAAGGAATCATCTTAAGATTCCTGTAGGAACCATCCAAAGATCCCTGGAGGAACCATCGAAAGATCCCTGTAGGAACCATCCAAAGATCCCTGTAGGAACCATCTAAAGATCCCTGTAGGAACCATCTACAGCCCAACAGTAGAACCCTTACCGTTCTGGTCCATTATAACTTTAATAATGGTTCTGGATGATAATGCAGGATTGATTTGGTTTGATTCTCCCATTACTGTATCAGGTTGAGATTGTAACGGCATCTTTATCATATCAAGCTCTTTCGTCTCAGGTTCTGACCTTCCAAATGACTCTTTGTTCCAAAGATCTTTATTTCCAAACCCTATAGATAAAGATCTGTGAAAAAATATAAACAATCACACATTGTTCTTGTCAACAAGAAGCATTTGTGGTGTTCAACCAACCATTTTAAGGTCTAAACAGCTTTTTGAGGACCGTTAACCAGCCAACGATCCACTGGGGAACTCTTGTTTTTGTTCTGCGGTATTTCTTTCTGGATGTTAAATATTAATAAACCCAAAGTGTTCTTCTCAGAAACGGTTCTCCATGAGGTCGTCTATCCTTTCAGATGTTTCTAGAACCAAGAATGTAAGGCTTTATACTTTTATCTGTTCGAACTCTATAAATACAAATAAAAATGTGATGAATGACGGCACACCTTTTAAGAGTCGGAACCTTTTCCAGAACACTTCTCCAGGTGGAATAGGTCCACTAGGAGCCTTTGTAAGTTCTAGAGGAAATAACCATCTAACATCCCGAAAGGAACTTATTTTTTAAAGGTTTTTCCCTCCAGAACCGTCCGGAACCAAAGTTCAAAATTCTAAAATGAAAGAAGAACAAAAGGTTTTCTGCGGAACTTTTTTTTCTCTTAAACCTTTTCCACCCCGTTGTTCGGATTTGAAACAAACATTTTGAGGAGCGAAAAACATGTTTGTTCTTTCAAAAAGCAGGAAATAAAGAGGAACCTCTAAAGTTCCCTTTCAGACTCTGTGAAAGACAGAAAAAAAAAATCTTTTTGATTCTTTATGGTTTGTTATTTGTCCTTCCAAGATGTTTCAAGAACCTGAAACGTTCTGACAGACTGGAGGACTTCTTCTGGGCTTCTCTTCATTTTAAAGAAGTTCTAGTTGGAACCTTGTCCGAATCAGTTCCTAGTCTAGTTGTAGTTAGTCAACAGGGACTAACAATGTGAGTTCTAAAGAACAACAAGAGGGGCAAAGAACTTTTTTTTTTTTCATCTTCTTAGATATTCTTGTCCTCAACCCTTTGAGGAACCTTTCTTTAAAGACGAAGAACCATTCCTTCCACCTAAAGTGAAGAATCCCATTTCTGTTAAAAACGATTCTCCGTTATTTAAGCCTTTGGGGATTTAAATCGTTTTTAGAACCAAGAACCAACCGGGGAACCCAAGACTTTTCCCAGAACCTTTTCTGTTAAGACATTTCTTTCTGAAACCTACAGAAATAGAAGTTCTTGTTGTAACCTTTGAACTCTGCACGCAGAGTGTAGGTCCCTTCAAGGTGTGAGATGTTCTTTCTTACCGCAGAACCTGAACGTGATCCAGAACCCGGTGGAACCACGCCAAAGGGAACACAAGGGAAGAACGGCGTAACGACGACGTTGGGATGGCCCCGTATGAATTCAACCACAAAACAGACGATCAGACAAGGTTTAGAGGCCGCGGTTTCTTCCTGGCCACTTTTAGGGACTTTTTCCTTGCCACTGTCGCCCTAGGCCTGCTCAGTTTGGGATTCTGTATAATTACAAAGCTGCTTTGATGCAACGCACCCTCAATCCGGCTGGACGTTTTTAACAAGGAAGCCGGGGTAACTCCTAAGCAACTAAAGGTCTCTCACACTGGCCAATCTCGATGTTCTTGATGATGTTCTCCACCATCAAAGAGTGTGTGCCCTGCGAATCCGGTGCCCGGGCCAGGGTGGGTACCTGCTAACAAAGGCCCGTTCTGGATCCTCTAAGACTCGGATCTTTATCTCGTGTTTAAAAAGTTGCAATTTTGATCAGTTCGGAGTGTAAATGTCACACTGCGGCACTAAGTGTGTGTGTGTGTGTGTGTGTGTGTGTGTGTGTGTGTGTGTGAGAGACCCACCCACCCCCCGTCCCGGATCCCCAAACGCGGAGCCGAATCCATAAATATCAGCTCGGTTATAAAAGGCGGGAACAGACCCACTTTCGGGGCGCGGTGCCCCCCGGGGGGGCCAAGCTCCATCCTCTCTGTTTGGATCCGAAAAAGGCCGTGCCCGCTGGGAGGCCAGGGAGCGTCGGCGCGTCTGTAGAAGCCGCGCGTCGTCCCCGTTAACGAAGCGATATTGTTTCGGTGTCTTTTGAAGCGGCGAGAGGAAGCCGGAACCTCCGTCTGCATCGTTAATGCTGCTTAGATAAAGAAGCTCTCGGGAGAGAGAGAGAGAGAGCGACCCCCCCCACCCCCCGTACACCCCCACCCGCCCTAAAAAAAAAAACCCACGAACAACAACGGGAAAAAAAATATATATATATATTCGGGTCCCGAAATAAAGCGTACATAACGTGTGTTTGATCTTAGCAAAGCTTGTGCGTTTACTTTTAGAGTAAGAAACTTAGCAACAGAGAACGTCCAAGAATGATTCAGTGATTTAATAATAAAAAACAACAACCGGAGACCTTCTGTCTGTCTCTGTGTGTGTGTGTGTGTGTGTGTGTGTGTGTGTGTGTGTGTGTGTGTGTGTGTGTGTGTGTGTCAGCTTGACCCCAGACTGTACTCAGTTTTAAGCCGAGCCTAGACTTCGTGCTGCTTCCAGTCTTCAGCAGCCTCAAGGTTTAGGTCACGTCTCGTGCCAAGACGCTTCAGGTTTGAAGCAACTAGATCGAATTTGCTTCTGGTTTCTGGATTCTTAAATAAACCTGCTTCAATATCCGTAGATTGCTTCTAGTTTTGAAGCTGCGTTTTGGCTTTAAGGTCGTTTCTAGCTTCCTGTAGATTCAAACGATTTTTCTCGCTTCTCTCTCGGCCTCTTGCAGGTTCAGCGTACTTCTTGTTTGCTTCTACTCCTGGTTTTAAGCTGCTTTTAGCTTTAAACATCCTCCGCCTCCTTCTTCCATCTTCTACATTTAAGATCCTTAGAGTTACAAGATCATACAAGATCATTTTACATTTCAGGCTGCTTTTTGGATGGAGATAGCTTCTAGTTTGCTTTTAGTTTTACGCTGCGCGAAGTTTTTAACTCGATTCTCGATTCCAGCGCCTTAAAGCTTCTAGTTTCTTGTACAGTAAGTAGTGCTTCTTTGTGTGTGTGTGTGTGTGTGTGTGTGTGAGACGAGTCGTAATTTCTGAACCTTATTTAATTGTAAGAACTTTCTTTCGGCGAACTCGGAGGATCAGGTGACAGGCACTGTGTTAATTAGTACATCATTAATACATAATTAGCGTCGGATGCATTAATTAAGCTTGAAGGGTTTTATTGAAATGCCACATTAGCATGAGCGGAGCGTCGCTCTCTCTCTCTCTCTGAGGACAACATGCTCTGGTACGGCCGCGGGAAACCACGCCGAGTATTAACCCTGCTCTAATAATAATAATAATAATAATAATAATAGCACGGCCACCCTAATCAGCTGTACGGGTTCTCCCTACGTGGAACTAACGATACGGAACGACATCATCTAATGAAGCAAAAAGCTGTATTGTCGTTTCTTAAATCTAGGGCTCTTCCGGAGCGGAAGTTTACAAAGAGGAAATCTTCAGAATGCTTCTTAAAACAAGCAAGAAGGTCCCGGGTTCAGTCCCAGGGCGGAGCGGCCCGGGCCCGTCCTGCAGGTCCTCCCCTGGTCTGCGTGGGTTTACTCCCACAGTCCAGAAACATACGTGTTAGGTTAATTGGTTTCTCTAAAGTGTGTGTGTGTGTGTGTGCCCTATAATGGATTGGCGCCCCATCTAAGGTCGTTCCAGGGTTGCCGGGTGGGCACCGGCTGGGCCGCGACCCCTTGTGGATTAAGTGGTAGGACTGACTGACTGACTGGCTTCCAACGTTTTTTGGATGGATGGATTTTTCAAGTATTAAACTGGTTTCAGTTTCAAGTGGCTTTTCCAGATTCGGCCTGGTTTAGGACTAATATGCCTTCTAGATTCCTATAACTTAAAACTGCTAAACGAGGTCTAAAGGACGTCCGGACTCAAACGTCCTTCTGCTGCACGCTCACGTAGCTTCTAACATTAAATCCTTTCTAGATTTAAGCTGCCTAGCGTCTCTAGATCCTCCTAGTTTCACGTCAGTTGTACTTGTACTATCTCTTACAGATTCGAGTTCCTTCCTCCCGAGATAAGCCTCAATCTGTTTACAGTCCAGCTTCTAGTTTTAAGCTGCTTCTAGATTCTAGATTCAAGCGTCGGCCTGCTCTCGAGTTCCTTCTAGAGTCACCGAACTTCTAGGCTCAAGCCGACGAAAGTTTCTACATGCTTACAGATTCGAGTTCCTTCTAGTTTTGAACTTTCCCTGGTTTCAAAAAGCCTCTGGTTCGAAGCAGCTTCCAGATTTCAGTCGGATCCAGATCTGGTTTCAGATTGCTTCTAGAGTTAAGGCCGCTCCCGGTTCCGCCCAAAACGCTGCTTGAAGCCGATGGGTCCCTAAATGCATCTGCTTCTCGTTTCAAGCTTTTGCAACTTCCGGTTGCTTCTTTCTCCAAGCCGCACGCATGCTCAAGCTGTTTCTGGAGTCCAGGTGCTTCGCGTAGCTTCTAGGTTCAAGTTTCTAGATCCTTCTACCTTCAGACTGCATTGAACTCCTGGATTCACGTTACTTCTACTATCAGGTCTCTTAACGAATCAAGTTCATTGCCTCTAGATCCAAGCAGCATCTAGAAGTTCCTTCTAGATTCACGTGACTTCTAGGTTCAAGCTGATTAAAGCTGCAGATTCAAGTTCCTCCTGTCTCTGAGCCGCACGCATGTTCAAGCTGTTTTCTGGATTACAGAACTCTTATCGTCTTTAATTTAAGATTTAAGATAAGTCTCAGTCTCCTAATGGCCTCAAACACTTCTAGATCCAAGCAGCGTTCCTTCTAGATTCACGCGTCTAGTTTTTAGACCCCTTCTAGCTCTCATGGATTCCAGCTTCTTCTTCTAGAGCAGCTTCTAGCTTCAGTTTACAGACTCTTGTAGATCAAAACCTGCTTCCAGATCCTCAAGGTGCTCAGGTTTTTTTCAGGAGCAGAACAGAGCGTTGCATGAAGAACAGCATAACTGTTCAAATTCGCTGCACACAGCACACACTCGGCTCAAACGTGCCTCGTGTTACGACGATTTCGCCTTAATAATTGGCGTTAATAATTGTGGGTGCTGTGGAAATGTGGCGGACAGGCTATAAAAGCTGCTCACATTTAAAGCTTCTCTTATTTCATATTCACCTCTAATCTCTGCTCTACCCCATTTTCAGTACGGGGCTTTTCGGTTGTTTTACAGCGGAGAGAAAGTAAGACAAAAACCAGTTCCAGTTCCAGTGCAGTCCTTTAATTGATCAGTTCTTTTTAAAGGTCTGTACAGAAGAACAGAAGGTATCACATTATGGTTTGTTCTCGGGCGAGATCAGTGCGATGGTCCTCAGATAGTCCTCTGGATTCTGTACATATTCACACCGGTAAGAAAATCTACTGAAGCTGCTGCAAGTGGTCTCAGGTCCAGTGGGGAAAAAAAACTGATTTCAAACAATCCGAGGAACAATATCGAGCGTTTTGGGCAAATTACAGCAGCGGGGTACAGCAGCGGTACACGTTTCGAACTAAAACGGGAACAGAATTGGTTCTGAAACCTCAAATAGGAAAAAAGAAGAAGACGGGACGGAGAACTTTTGTTTCGCTGCAGGCCAGTCTGATCCTGAGATATTAATAGAAACGTCCATTCCTGCATTTCAGGCTCCGACACGCTCCGAATAATGAGGTAAGATAGTAAGTGTGAATAGGAAAGGCTGAGTGTTCGAGAAGATGATCAGAGGAACTCCCTCCAGCTTATCGCCAAACGTTTATAAACGACGTTCCTCTCATAAAGATGGGAAGGGATTTACTGTAGACGTTTCTCCCTCTACAGACCATAATATCATTCCAGTCCTAAAAAGCCTAAGCTGAAGAGGGGTGATCTCTCTCCCCTCCCTCAGAACGCTCGTTGATCAGTATCTGATAGGAGCACGTGGGGAAGGGATTTTTATCCAACCTTTATCAAGCTCAATAATACAGAGTTACGTTCATAAACACCGCTTATAACTTTACTGTACAAAAAAACAACCACGCCCACAAGCTCCGCCCACTCCTCTGGGCTCGGGGGCATGTAGGATGGGCCGTCACCATGGAAACGTGGATGGTGCTCAGACCGATCAGGATTACGGATCTTTCTTTTTTTTTATCAAATTTGAAAAAGGAGGGACTGTTCCAAAACAAGGACAAGTCCAAAAGCCAGGCTCCATCACGGTACGGGGTCGGGGGGTCCGGACCCTTGTTCAAGGTCCTTTACACTTCTGTGATGCAGCATTAATGCAGAAAAGTACACCGAGATTTTAGAGCGGCACAAATGTGCAAATTTATAACAAAACCCCATGCTGCACACATTATAAAGGCATGACTGTGGAACCGTACGGGTACTGGACTGGACCCTCTGCAGTCCTGACCTGTCCCTAATACAGAACGGGTGGAGAATGAAGAATTTGAGGAGCAGGTTCAGAGCGTCTGCAGTGAAACAAAAGCCTCGAGGTTCCATCCGGTAAGAAAATCTTGGTGATATTTCATAAGGACGGAGGATTGTTTAACAAACGAGCTGGGTTCTGCCGTCCTGCTGGGCTTTAGAACCGATCCGAATTCAGCCACCACGCCTGCTTTTACTGGGCTGGATTGGGCTTTCATTACAGAGCTCCTATCGTTACGGCTCTCTGTCCTCTGCTGATAAAGCCAGCGTCGTTAGGGAAAGCGCAAGACACGACGTAAATGCCGTCAAATACTCCCGGCTCCCTAAAGCCTCGCTCTCGCGACCGGCGCCCCGTTCGGGACCGGCGACGCCCGGGTTCGTGCCAAGCTCTGCAACACCGGGGGGGGGGCCATAAAGTCCGAGCGTTTCTGCCTTCTCGTAAATCCGTGGCTTTGTCGTTTGAAACTGTTAATTATGGTCCGCGTGCCTCGGCTCCGTGGTGTGTAGAAAAATATGCAAAACCCTACAAAACGCAGTCGTACGTCGTCCGTTTCTATATTCACGTGGTATATACAGAGCGTAAATGCATTCCCTCAGACGACCGATACGACTATAGTTTGTGAACCGTCCGCATTTATTATTCGTTCACCGCGGCGTGGGTGTGTGGGGGGGGTCAGGGTGGGGGTCGGGGTCGGCGGGGTTCACAAAGTTTTCGCACAGCTCACTGGGGTGAGTATGGAGGAACGTTCCATTAAATACGCGAGTGTGAATAATAAGTGATCGTCCATGGGAAAAATCAACGAATGCAAGACACAAGGAATCAAAGACCAGACGTTCTCCCACCCCAAGGTGATCTACCGTCCCCCCCCCCCCAAAAAAAAAACCCTGCAGCGAATTCATTTTGCTGGGGCACTGGACAGGCCCCGGATCCCCTCCCTGACTCCTGCGACCCTGACCAGGAATAGAGGGGAACAAAAATGGAAAGTGGGAGATACGTGGCGTTCGGGTTCGGGTCCAGTCCGTTCGGTCTGTTCAGAAGAGATTGCCTGTGCATGAGGGAGGGGAGTCCAGGCATGGGGATGCCCATTGACTCTGCACAGCGTCCCACAGGCAGTCCTGTAACAGAATGTAGTACGGACTGTGTGTGATGGAAAGTGGGCCAGAACCCCTGTGACCCGGACCGGGGCACATTTAGGACTGTTCTGTGGGAAGGGAGCTGGAGCCCTAGGACCCCTAGGATGACACGGGGCACTCTGTTCTATGGGATGGAAGCTGGACCCCTGTGACCCTGCCCGTGGGAAAGTTTACGACTGCCACGGGGTATGGGCACTGGACCCGTGAGACCCTGAGTGGGATATACTTATGGACTGTTCCATGGGATGGAAGCTGGACCCCTGTGTCCCTGGCCATGGGAACATTCATGACTGTTTTTTGGGATGGGCACCAGACCCTTGAGACCCTGAGTGGGATATGCTTATGACTGTGGGATTGGCACTGGGCCCCTGCTACCCTCAGAAGCGGACTGTCCTTAGGGATGGGCGCTGGACCCCATTGTGACCTTTGCACGTTGACTATCGTAAACGAGGCGAAAAACGATTGGTCTTTGATGTCGATGTTTACGTGATGTATCCGTACGTATAGCTTTTCAGTCTCTAACGATGGACCCTTGGGATGGTTGCCACGGAAACAGGACCCCACCGAGGGCCTGTCGTCCCCGCTCTGTGACCCTGAAGGCATATGGGTGAGCTACACCAAAATAAATAGTGCAAACAAACAAATAACGGCACTACGCCAGGTTCTTGTTGGCGTTCTCATTCAGCCTCTCCATGTAGTTCCGAAGCTCTATGGAGTCCCCGAGCTCGATGTCCGGACACACCCACTTGATATCGTTCTGCTCACCAAGCGAGCTGTTTCCCGGGCAACCGTTGCCCGGTTTGGATCCACTGAAGGTGGTGAATTTGACCCTTTTCCTTTTAGTGGTGGGCGAGTTCAGGTCCCGCCCCTGCCCGCTTTTCTGCCCCGTGCCGCCGTTCAGCAGCGTGCTGGCCTCCTCTAAGGCCACGCTGGCATCCACGGTGGCGCTCAGGTCATCCTGCTGCAGGCAGAGCTCACTCTCGTGCCCGAGCCACACCCAGTCGTGAGAGTGTGCCATGGTCTCCTGGCACTCCATGGGCAGCTGCTTGTTCCGGTACTGCAGTGTGTACGAGACGCAGTTAATCAGGAAAACCAGAATGGCCAGGCAGAACACGCCAAGCAGGGCGTACATCCCGATTTCCAGGTCCGTCAGGCCACGCCGGGCCTGCAGGAGGTCCTCCTGAGGGAGGTCCGCCTGCGCTGGAAAATCCGCCGGGACCTCACGCTTGTCTCCGGCCGAAGCTTTGACCGTAGTGGTTCCTCGGTTCACGATCCCGGCGTCGGAGTTCGGGATTCCGTGATACGGATTATTCGGTCCTTGCCTGTCCCCCTCGTCGCGCCGGGGAAATCTGACCCGGACATTGGCGCTACCCGACGCCAGAATGGCCCTGCGCTTGCTCTTCTGGCACGACTCCGGTCCAGATAGCTCGACCCTCAGCAGCGCCCCCTGACCCTCACCCCGGACCGCCACCACCGGCGCCTTCCACCACGAGACCTTCTGAACGGAGATCACGTGCTCGTCCAGAGACATGGCCATCAGACTGAAATGGGCCGGGTCGTACAGGTCGAGAGGGGTGACTGAACCGTCGCTGAAGTGAAGCCACGTGCTAACCAGGGACTCCTGTAATGACAGAAATGCACACTTTGAAGCACGGTGGTGGTCACGTTGTCCTGGTCCCCCGATGCAAATCAAGACCTTCAGGCTGGTTTTCCAAAAGGGCTACGACGGTTTATTTTGGGGGCGTTCTAAGCACCTGTTTACGGTCCCCTACCTGTTTGGGGTTGTGCATGGTGTCCTGAGTGGTTGCCGTGGCGACGATGGCCCTGTTGCTGCCCGGGCTG
>JAUZST010011900.1:0-11692 GCA_034779995.1 Parotocinclus haroldoi
CCCTTATTTAGGAGGAAGAAACCTTGAGAGGACCAAGACTCAGAAAAGGGACCCATCCTCCATGGGCGGCATAGATGTTAACTATAATAATTATATAATTGTACTTAATTAAAATGTAAAATAAGTCAGAGATAGATTTAACATAAAGGTCTACATCTAAATAAACGGGACTGTGGTGGCCTAGTGGTTTACTGGACTATGGACCAGAAGGTCCAGGGTTCAAATCCCACCTCTGACAGAGTTGGGTCCCTGAGCAAGGCCCTTAACCCACAATTCCTGTAATAATCGTGAGTCACTCTAGATAAGGACTTCGGCTAAATGACATAAATGTAAACGTGACATACTGCTAACTGACAGCTTGGTGCTTTTCACTGTAGGGCACAGACCTGCTGACTCATCCCATACACCAAGTCAGTGTTTGAGGAGGTCCCTTCTGGAAATTTTAGACAGAGCCATTGCTGAAATGGAGAACAGATTCTGTAAGTGAAATGTGTATTTTTTGACAGCTGTTAATAGTCTCCTTCCTTAATCTAGCTCGTTTCTTGATCTCAGGCCCCCTGCAGCAACTTGCAGGAATTGAAACAGAGAGCCTGAGAAATGAAATAAATGTGGCAGAAGAAATTCCTGACAGGTTCAACAGATCATTTAATAGTGTGTAACCATCTTCAGGACTATATAGAAGTTTTTCCTGTGCCGCATTCTCTTTGTGCCACTGCATCGGTAATAGGTAATAGTTTGCATACAGAGATATCATTTTTTGTATTTAGTTTGTTGGTTACATCCTTTAAACTTGAAAATTCAATACAGGAACTTTTTGTTGCAAGACAAGTAGCGCTACACACCCTGCTCTTCTGTATATGTGTATCGTAGTTGTGTTATTGGTGTTCATTCATTTGCACTTGTAATGACTGAATTGTTTTCCATACTAACATACTTCCATGATAATAATCATCCATCCATCCATTGTCTGCCACTTAGTGCCTGGCTACTCTGGGCATAAGGGCAGGAACAACCCTAGCGCCAAACCATTGTAGGGTACAGGACACAAACACACACCAATGGCCACTTTAGAGACACCAACTAATCTAACACACATGTCTTTGGACTGTGGGAGGAAACAGTAAATCCCCGCAGACGCATGGAGGAAATGCAGACCACACAGAAAGGACCCAGGCCGCTCCACCCTGGGATTGAACCCAGGACCTAGTGCTAGTGAGGTGCTACCCCACTGCCCTATAAAAAATACCTTCAATCCTTTATCAAATTTGTCCATTCAAATACAGTAGATCAAAAAATGTCCTTATTTTATGTTTTCTTCATTTGAATTTTTCTTCTATTTTATGATTGTTATAAGGTCTATCCTGTAAAAACAATCTATTAAAAGGGAAATGCCTGTTGAAATTAAAGTGACCAAATAGTGGTAAATAGACCATAAAATAAACTATTTCTTTTTTTGAGAGATCAACTATTATATATTTTCATATTTTAATTTCCTGATCATTTAAGTCTTCTCACTTATTCTTGTCTCCACTATTAAATATGTTATTTTCAGCCTGTGTCTAGGGACATTTTTCAGCTTTTATTTAAAGTTGTCCAAAAGTTTTTCAGGAAACAAACTAGTTCTATCCGTGAAATGTTCATTTAGGTAAGGGGGTTATTAAAATTAGTCACGAGTAGATCTGCTTTTTAAACAAATTATATAAGCAAAGTGGACTTTTCGATCATTAGGTTTGATGTTTAAGTTTGAAGACACATGCAACATTTTCATTTCTTTACCTCATATATCATTTTAAGACAGTATCCTTAACTATTAACATGCCCCTCCGCTCTTAAAGCAGTCTAAAACCGGGGCTGCTTTAGAGACCTAATGAGTGTAGAGCTGTGGAGCTAGTTAATAACAACATCTGTGTCACCGCTTTCAAGACTTACATTGACTGTTCAAATTTTTCTAACTAATTGCCTCGGTGTCCAAAAGTGCCAAGGGTGTGTTGGGCTTGACGTGTAAAGACTATTTGTTGTTAGCCATCTTGCATGCATAAATAATACAGTTATCCTGTTTGTTTTAGTGTGTCCGCTGAGTTCTGACATCTATTATGGATGTACATCTAATGTTGTGTCCTCTCACTATTGACTGACAATAATTATGCCAATAAAAGACACTGAAATTATATCCTGTATCCCCCTGCTCATCGTTGATACAACAATGCAAACAGTATAGACTGGTTTGTTAAGGGTTGTAAATATTGGCTCAATAAGCAAATGGATGTTTAAGGAAAAACCCAGCTGACCCTCCTTCACAAGAAATCTGATATGCATCTACTCTGCTCTGCTTACATTAATATTTTACTACTTGAGGTTAAGACTGAGTGGGAAACCCAAACTCACTGATTTTTACTTGTTTGCTGAGTAATAAATCAGAAATATTACACACGGTTAATACTTTTACAAAAGGCCAGTCAAAGCTTTTTCCATGAGTCTATTGATTTCTGATCTGGGTGTGAAAACTAGACCTGATGTTATCCATTTATTTTAGATGCCAACCTTTAGCTTAACATCAGTGCAGAGATAAAGGTAGTTCAGGTATGAGGAAACCAAATTTTTGTAATTAATATCCAGATCCAGGTTTACACTTTAGGGCAGCACAGTGGCATAATGCTAAGAATTATCACCTCCCACCTCCAAATACCCAGTGTGTATGTTATTCCTGTGCTCTCCTGTGCTATCTTGTGTCTTTAAACTGTCCCAGCGTGAGGGAGTAGGGGAGTCTTTTTATATTTTGTTTATTCATCTGAATTAATTGAGTATGAAAAATATAGCCCGCAATCCGAAAAAGTTGGGACAGTATAGAAAATTATGACTTCAGTTAAATTTGTTAATGAATAACCATTTCAGGCCAGCAACACATTCCAAAAGAGTTGGGAAAGAGGCAATTTAGAACTGATGCACTACAATACAGAGTTACATTAACAAATGTAACATAACTTGTGGCATCAACTTACCTGGGCTTAGAGGCGTTTGGGATGGATCTTTATACAGTGGAAACAGATATTATGGACAGACCAATCAGTATTCCAGATATTCTTAGGAAGGAAAATAACCATCCAAAATTATGGAATCAGCTACAAATCCTAAAGCCAAAGTCATGTATAGGGGTGTGTCAGTGTCCTTGGTAAATGCCATTTACACTTCAACAGGACAACCCAAAAGAAGTGAAATAACAAAAAGCTGGAACTGAAATATGTCAATCCATTCCAGTCTTGTTTTTGAAGAACATTGTTTTAAAACATTTCAATAATTTTCCGTCCAAACATTTGCTGACCACTAGAGATCCTCTGCTCACTTTTGCTCCTCAAAGACTCAACCTTGTTTTGTACCAAATCAGGATTATAGTCACCTGTTGTCATCAACTGTTTGAAATCACAAAAAAAAATCCCCTATCTCAATTTTTTTGGAATGTGTTGCAGCCTGAAAAGCAGAAATTGTTATAGAATGAAGCCGATCAGAAAAACTCGGATTCATACTGTCTGCAATTGAATGCAAAAGTAAATGAAAGAAACACTATGTTATTATTATTATTATTATTATTATTATTATCTGTCATTTATCTTCCGCTTAATCCACCCGGGGTTGTGGGCCAGCCGCTGCTGGGCACATGGGCAGGAACAACCCAATACATTGTAAGGCACACACATAAATTGATACACACACAATTACACACTTAGGCACACTTTTAGAGACACAGTTAAACTAATATGCATGCCTTTGGACTGTGAGAGGAAACCAGAGTACCTGGAGTAAACCCACACAGACACAGGGAGAACATGCAGACTCCACACAGAAAGAACTCGCTCCACCCAGGGATTGAACCTTCTTGCTGTGAGGCAGCAATGCTACCCACCGAGCCAACCTGCTGCCTATTATTATTATTATTATTATTATTATTATTATTATTATTATTACTATTTTCCAACTATCACACATGTTTCTGATTTGAAGTTGTAACTGACTGACTGAGTGTACATGTTCTGATTAAACATGAATCCATGTACAGTCTTAACAACCCAGTGGTTCAATCAAATGTGCTTAAATTTGTAAATAATTTGGAAATGTTCATATAATCAGATAATAAGTCAATAAATGTTCAATAATCAAAAACCTGTCCAGCTGAGTCCATGAACTCTCCATCCTTTCCAGTCTAAAGGTACTGACCGTTCTCTCAAGTCTTTTAAACTCAGAGACCTGTCCAGTCCAATAATCTAGGCTCTTTTCTGGTCCATGATTCCACAGAGTCCAGTACAGTCAGATGTACAAATGAATGACTGCATGGGTTTCCTGAATGTCCAGATAACTTTGTTGGCCCACTAATTTGTGGATTTTTGAAAACAGCCCACCTGCTTTTAGGTTTCCTGACCTGTTGTGAAGTTCAGAGGATGGCCCTGACCAAAGAAAAAGGTTTCAAACAAAGTTAGAATATACATGATTGTTGACTCAGGTAGCCCAAGAGAGCAGGCACACTTTTCTGTGCAATGGACCAGCTGCTATTTTCCCTACAAAAAATTGTATAAAACATCCACCCATGCGTGTCTGATTTCTTTTCTATTTTTGGGTCTTTGCTCTGTATGCACACTTTTTTCCCACCAGACTTAAGGTCCGTTACTTGACAACATCCGTGTTCCAGAGAGAAACCAAACTCCTGCATTAACTGGAACTATTCGGTAAGGAGAAAACACATTAACAAAGCAGGGGCATCAAACGTGATGCAAAACAAAGCCTTTCAATTACAATGCACTTTTTTCGTGTGTTCTCTGATGAAGGGTATTAAAACGTGTGACTACTTTCCACGAAGGGTATGTATTGAGTTGCAGGTGGGTGGGAGGGGACGAATGCTTAATCCTGAGTTTATTTCCTCGTGCTATTCAAAGTAGGAGACTGAGGCTGAGTATAAAAGCCACGACCAGAAGCAGACTTTAACAATCATACTGTGTGAGTACTGGGTTCAGGGGGTCTCACGCAGCATGGCTTGGCATTGTGTACTTTTGGGACTTTTGGTGCTCCTTTCAGGTATGTGTTTGTGTTTGCTTTTTGGGCGTTAAAATATCTTACTTACAGATGTTAAGCTATAAAACTCATCTTAAATCACTCGAGCAGGGAATTAAAATCGTATTTACACTGCTCACAAAAATGAGGGGATATTTCAAAACGAATATGATGTAATTAAAAACATAAGCTTTTTATTTTATTTCCTTAAACAAGATCATTAGAACAGCAAAGAAAAAGTCAAAGAAAGTTGTTTGGTAACGTAAAAAAGAGATGCAAACTCAATTATCGTGATTGAGTAACTAGTGATATATATAATAGGGCGAACAGAAGCATGTTAAACTGGACGAGAGTGCCCCCACATTGACTGTTCAGTAGGGTGTATGGTCAGCCAACATTGTCAAAACACACTGACCGCTATGGGACAGGATCAGATTGTCCAGCAGTTCACGTGAGGGCCTCTTCATATCCATTTGAAATGTCCCCGAATTTTTGTGAACAGTGTATTTGACCCTTATATTGTGTTCAGTTCAGATTTGACCCGTTTTCAAGTTAAAAGTACTGTTTGCTTTTTAGTATTGGAACAAGATTTCATGATGTCCTCGGAAACAGCTATTTTAACATAACAAGAGAAATTTGTAACGTTTAGTAAATTCTAAATGACTTTAATAAAAAAAAAGTTTGCGATGTTATGGGTCAAATATGATGTGGATCAAATATGGCTAAATTTGCCTCACTACACACACATACACACACACACTGGTTTATTGTGAGATGCAAAGTGTATGGAGCCAAAGAAAAACCCTTGAAGCCCTTGTTAACATGGATTTAAATACATACACATACACACATAACATAGTTATGAAGTGAGAAACAACATTGGACGATATTGTTCTTGAGAATTATCAGGCCGATTTCATTCGGGTCAAATATGACCCGCTAACACTAAAAAAGTGGGTAACTTTCGAACACAATACAAGGGTTAATGCAACTTGTAGTTGAGACATCATGCAGTCCAAGCAGTTCAGAGCTTAGTGGTCCAAATGTGGTAGAAGAAACTTGCCAGAAATAGTATTAACACATCCTCCTCTGAGCAACAGTTGCTTTGCAGTTCTTAGTTTGTATGAACTTCCACACAAATGATAAATAAATGTGGTAAATACTGGTCAGATCAAAAAAGGGCAAATAAAATTTTGCTAATTAGTAAAACCGGGTGGTGCAGTGGTTTGGTGGGTGGCCCTATTGCGTCACAGCAAGAAGGTTCTGGGTTCAATCCAGAATTAAGTGACCCAGGTCCTCGCTGTGCATCTTCATGTACTCCCCATGTCTGTTTGGGTTTACTCCGGATACCCAGGTTACTTCCCACAGTACAGACGTGTGTTAGGTTAATTGGTGTTTCCAAAGTGCCATTACTATGTGAATGTGTGTGAGTGACCAATGAAAGTTGGGCGTTTATCTCAACTCAAATGTTTATTTTTCTTCCTACAGGTCCATTTTACACCGTTTCTGCAGAACAACGTAAGTATTTATTCTAGTACAAATCAAATACAGCAGATAAAACTGATATACTGACCTGTTAATCGAGTAAAGCTTATATTAAGAACTTTTCATTTGGACATTGGGACTTTAGACTGTGCTGGATCATTTCATTAAATGGATTCCCATCTTTTCCAGAAGAGTGCAGGACCTTTAGCAGTGGGGTCATTCGGATGTTCAACAGCACCATGTTCCATCTTAATTCCACATGCCCTGTCACCATGACCCACTTCTCTCGTTCCAAAGTCGATTGTTTTATTTCTGTGCAGCGAGACGCTTCAGGACTTATCATTAGAGTTAAAATTTTGGTGAACAAAGTTGAGACCATCATTGAGAAAGATGCAATCACTGTGGAAGGAGAGAGGTAAGAATCATATGTAGTAATAATGGTAACTAACACACAGAATTATAACATTCAAATTATACATCGTCATTATATAATTATTATTATAACTAAAGTGTAGATTATTGTATGACACTTTAATGAAAACAATTCTTTAGCATTTTGGAATTTTACTCATAAATTATGTTTTCTCATGTTCCAGGTCGCACAAACTGTGATTTTTAACCTTAATTTCAAAACACAAGTTAATAAAATATAAGATATAAGACAAGCTGAGCTGAGCTGTAACTGTTCCTAGGGTAACAGAGCACGACCAGAGCACACCGAGGAACGATATAGAAAAGGAGACAAACATTACCTCACCAGAGGCAGGGACCATCAGAATTGGGAACCCGACTGAGCCACCTCAGTTTTTATACATATCTTTTAGTCTTTGGCTTTCACATTAAGTCAGTTGGGTCTGGTCTGAGATCCCAGGACTTGTTTCAGGGTTCCTCACAGTCTAGGAGGCTACAAGTTTTAACGTTTAACCCCAACTTCCTGCCGAGAGGTTACTGCTGTCTATCCTTGCAGAACACTGGGAACACAATGCAAGCTCACCCTATGTAGGACACTGGCCCATAAGGGTCCTGAATAGACGCCATGGCTGCAGTACTGGAGAGGATTTCCCAACCGTCCTCCTCCCCACTGCATGTGAGCAGTTGTGTGGCCTCATGGAACAGCCAATGCTCGAACCCGGATACCTGTAGTGATGAGCAGTCTCTGCTGTTTGTAATAAGAACTTACCAATGCTTATAACAGTAGTTATCTAATATAGTGGAATTTGGGACACCCCTGGTCTGTATCAGGTGGCTCACATACCCAGCCCCCACCCAGAGTAATGCTCAAACACTCTGATGATCTTTACAGGTAACTGACCAGGGCAAAAGAATCATTGCTCTTTTGAAACACAACTCCTTGGAGACACTTCATATCCTGCCACCTCCTGACAAGGAGAGGCTTTATTGCTGTCACCATTGCCCTGCTCAGATACATGGGCAGACCCTGGAATGCCTGAATCTTGACTTTCAGCACTTCATGGAGTGAGGGATGGGTTTGTGTGTCACCTGATGGAGACCGAAGGAGCAATACCAGTACCAGTATCAAACTTTGTCTGTTTTTACCAATTCTGATTCTGTTATTTTTTGACACTCTTTTTTAGGATCACTCTCCCTTATAATCACATGTATCAGAGTATATATAAATACGGCATCTACACCCAGCTTAAAAGCATACTGCTGCCTCGTTTTAACGTTACCTGGTACAGCGTGTCTGGCGGCGTTACTTTGCTTTGGGTGAGTATTATAGTTTTAAGACAAGCGCTTAATGCCTGCTTAAGTGTCCAAAAGAAAAATGTTTATTTGAAACCTGACATAATCTTGATATGACACGTGTTCAGACCAAAACTTTATTCAAACAGGGTTTTTTTTGTCCTGTAGGAAATGAATGTCGAAATTAATGTTTGGGTCTCTTTACAATTACATTTCAAACTGTCACTTTGCTAACACATCCTAAGCAGCCACATACGTCATCCCTTCTTGTTTCTGTTAAATACTATTATTAATGTACAGTGGCAAACATGGAATTAGCATATAGCCATAAATACTTATATATATATATATGCTTTCAAATTTTAAATATCTTATCAACACATAAGCAACTAAACAGCCACGCCCTAGCAACTACATAGCAACCATGTAGCAACAGCCTAGCAACCACTTGGAATGACTAAATAGTCATAAACATTGGGACATCTAAATGATCCTTAGCCATATATATATATATATATATATATATATAGATAGATAGATAGATAGATAGATAGATAGATAGATAGCTGAATGACTGTTTAGCCATAGCTATCTACTGTATATGAATAAGCTTTGTTCAAAAGTGTTGTCACCTCTTATCACAGCATTTACAATCTATTACCTCTTTACATGTTACATCTCACTTTACCTCAATTTAGCTAAATCTAGTTTTATTTGTTTTGTTTCTGTCTATAGATCAATCTGGATCTGCAGCTGGCGAATGTTATGGCTGGGATGTGTGGAAGTCAAAGCAATTTAGGTCAGAGTCAAGATTAAAATTATTTTCAAAAATTACTTTTGTAAAATTATTTGATTAAAAATGAATAAAAAAGTATATTTGTACAGAAACTCGAGCACAACTTGAAACTACTAACATCGCCCAGGATAACATGTGCATAACTACAGATTCAAAGTCTGTGGAAGATGAAGTAAGTATGTTCACACACACACACACACACACACATACACACACACACACACACAAACACAATGTTCAGTTGTCGGCATACTTTGAGTGTAGCACAAAACTTGGCTTTCACATAATTTGCCGCCTCAGTTCTTTTGGATGTCAGATGTTTAATGGTATAATGAAGTACAATTATAAGCATTCCATATGTTTTTTAAACTTTTAATATAACCTTTTGAAGACTTCCTATTTACAGTGTTGACCCTCTTACCTTAAGATTCTGGGCAAACTCTTGAATGTTGGCAAACCATTCTTATCTAATCAATGCTAGGAGTTGATCACAGTTACTGGGTTTTTGATTGCCCACCCTATTTTTAACTACTTGATTGACTGTGGATTGACCATGGGTTCTCAATTGGAGTTTTCTAGCTATGAACAAAACAAATTCATGAATTGTTCACCCAGTCACTTGGTTATCACTTTTGTCTTGTGACATGGTGCTCCATCGTGCTGTAAAAAGCATTGTTTATCTCAAAGTTGCTTCTTGATTATTGGGAAACATTGCTCTTGGAGGATGTTTTGATACCATTCCTTATTCATGGTATTGTTCCCACTCCCTTATATGATGGTCTCATAATGCTTCACTGTTGACATGCCACAGGAATCATGGTAGTGCTCACCTTTTTTAATCCATACAATCATTTTAAGGGGGCTTCAAAATAAATAAAATAAAATATGATGACTACATCAGAAAAAATAACTTCCTCCCTGTCACAAAGGGTGTATGAAGGCGGAGGCTAACGCGACATGCGACAAATACCAGATTATTTGTAATAGAATAAACAGAAAGTAATGCAGAATTAAAACATAATATGACAGGCATGAAGGATCAAAGGCTAGAAGTGCGAAACGGACGATACAAGATCCTACCTCACCTGCGTCGAACACAAAACAAAGTCCAAACCATAACATGTAACAGAGAAATCTCTGCACCGCATGAATGTGGACGAAGCCTATAAGTAGTCCTCGCTGATCCAGGACTGGTGTACACAATCAAGGCACGTCTGGCAGTCACCAGGCATGACAACCCCTGTCCTCTGCAGACCAATCTCTATACGTCCTGCAGAGGTGCAAGAGAGAAGAGGCTTCTAATCATGGTTAACAAAAGAAAACTTAAAAGCACCATTACCATTTTAAAGCAACCAGTCTGGTCTTCCAATCAGCATGACAGAGTGATATCACCAGTCTTGTCCTCATTAACCTTTTCTTTCAAGCGAATGAGATCATCGTTATAATGATGTTAGCAGGCCATTTTGCGGGGCTGAAGTGCAGTAATTTTTTGTGATAAGGTCATTTTCATGGCAGGGAATGACTTCATTCTTCACAATTACCACCATAAACTGATACAGCAAACTTTATCAACTAACAAACTAACTATTATATCGATCAGAGAAATTACTTAAACCTTTTATTCTTTATATTGATCAATTCACACGTGTTTCTCCTTCACTATAATAAGCCTGGTTGAAACCTACTATTTAAGTGTTACTGTAAAAACTTTATAACCATTTTATCTTTATTTTTCAGAGTTGCAGTGATTTCACTTCTCAGGCCATGGAGTGTCTGGGTGACAAGAAAGAAACTGTTGAGCAGCTCTGCATGCTAAGCTTAAACGAAAACGTGAACAAAGATGTGAAATGTGCTTTCTATCAGGAGTTCATCAGACCGTGTATCAATACAGAAATAGTATCTCTTATCACCCAATATTTTCTGAGAGATATATGTGGTGAGTAGCTGTGTTTTGCTAAATTACAAACTCCAGAGCAAACGAGAAATAATAAGTAATTTGATTAAATTATCTATCTCCAGAGCCACCTGTATGCCCTGAAAATCTGACATATGTGGAAAAAGGTCCAGCTTTTCCTCCAACCTGTTCCAGTCCTCAGGTGGACACACAATTTCTTACCAGCACCTGTAATCTTACAGAAGGTACATATCATATTTTTTATGGTTTTGTGTTTCGGATTGACTGTTCAATGTTAGATATGTAACAGGTATCACAAGATTAGCAACTTCATTTGTGACCAACAACAGTATTGCAAATCCCTAATGCAATAATTAATTACAGTGACATTCAAATTACAGTGGGATTAAAATGTACAAATAATTATTTAAAAAGACAATATTTACATTATAAATAAGAATCTCACTCATTGTCCCATGGAAATGTTAACCAATTATTAAATTCAAGATAAGGATCAAGTGTTCCTCCCTCTCTCTCTTTCTTTCTCTCTCTCTCCCTCTCTCTCTCTTAGGTATGGTACTGAATGATCGAATTGCAGACTACACCCCTATTAAACTGGAAGATTGTCCATGTGTGTATGGGAACATAACATATGAACCGGGTTTCATACGCAACTCAAAGTGTCAGAATTGGTGAGATCACATCTATCTATCTATCTATCTATCTATCTATCTATCTATCTATCTATCTATCTATCTATCTATCTATCTATCTAT
>JAUZST010011901.1:0-11691 GCA_034779995.1 Parotocinclus haroldoi
ACGTAATGAGCCGGCGAACACTCGCGTGTTCGCTCGGCTCATATAACGAAACTAATTAAATTATAATAAAAATCAGGAGCGTAAATTAAAGAAACGAGCCAATCGTTCGCCGCGGAGAACCAAAACAAAACGTCATTAAAGACGTAGGGAGAAAACGAAAACACAACGCTAAGGGATCGGGGTAAAATAACGCACCGCGGCGAACAAAATAAAAAGGGCTCGCAGTGCGAACCCTAACACAGTGCTCCTCCTTTTGAGGATGATCTTTCTGCGAGTGTCTGTGTCATGATGTCATAGGGATTGCAACTAAGTCTGCAAAAGGGGGTAGTACCTAACAAAACGCTGCGTCATATGTCCTGTGTTAGACTGTCTGAGATCATCAGGGATATTTAAGGACTTCTGGAACATTTCCAACGACATCCTAATAGTTAAAAGACCGTATAGTTATAGTTTTAAGAAAGAGGTCGTACTGGGTCATGTTCTGCTCAGACAACTGAGCTTCTTTGTGTAGTGTATTCAATATTGCAAATCTTATTAATAATGTATCCTCTAATGGTTTTTTTTTTAAAGATCTCTATATGCCCTATAGAACATGGGGAAAAAATGCGTTGCGCAGACATTATGTTGCTTCTTATTAAACGTGCAACGTGAACAGTGCGTGAACGGTTTGTGTTCAGTTCAAACATCCTAATACAATGTTTGTAATTTAACATTGAAGAATCACAAAGTCCCATATAAACCTGCTAAAGCCCAATGTAGAACTCGGTAGGTAGAATTCAACAGTTTGTGTTGTACTAACGGTGGTCATTCACTTCCGTCATGCTATATTGATTAGACTATCTTAGGCTTTTAGCAAACATTTCCATCCGGAGTGGAAAATGTGTCTAATTGCAATATCGTCCCTGAACATCTGGTTATAAATCTCTCTGGCTGAGCACACGATTAATTAATTAGCCCACCTTCCAATCATACTTACTTCTGCATATTATTTCACTTCACTAATGCTGCATTTTCTGTTTGTAAAGCAACATCCTGCTGTGCTAAGAAGAATTAACTGGGAAATCTGTTTAATGCTGTTTTATTACACGGTCAACTGGAGGCTGTTTATCAAAATCAGCCCTGGAGCTGGCCCATAGCAGATAAATCATTAAACAGTACAAATTAGAATTGATGAAAACAAATTACAAATGTTATTATATAATTATATAGTAATTAAACTGCAATTTGTGTATTTATCCTGTTTATTAAAATGCATGAAATCATGGAAACAAACGTAAGCAAACGCACGGTGTATTGCACATGAGTTTGTCACGGTATAACTCTCTTATATCTCTCCGTCTATCCATCCATCTCTCTCTCTCAGGTCTGAGCTGTAGGACATTGGATTATGGCTACCCCTATTCGCCATATTTTAGTTTTACACCACTCTCTCTCTCTCTCTCTCTCTCTCTCTCTCTCTCTCTCTTTTTCTCAGCATTCATTGCACCCCGCCTCTGGAAAACACGCTGGTCCAGCATAAAATCAATGTTCCATTAAATTTTAATCATTAAGAATCATCAATAATGGCACCAGAACAGATGCTTCTGCCTTCAAATTCATGCTGTTCTCACTGTGTTGGCTGGCACTGATCTGAGACCAGTCCTGCATAATGGATTGCGGTCTGAAATGGATCGCAGGATAATTCATGCAGCAAAGGCGTGTCCTAGATCAGCATTCATGAACAAGCCACCTCTATCAGCGAATGCCTACTCTGTGATTGCTGTCTGCCAGAGGAAGCAAGGTAGTGTGACAATAACTATTGGGGTACTGTCCTTTTGTCCTCCTAATAGCCTCTTAGCTGTCTAACCTATAGGTCCTCGGCATTAAATTGCTCCTAACGGGAAAAAAGCTGTGTTATGGTCAGTGGGTCCGAGGTAGTTGAATTAGAACGGTATTAATGTAGAGCTTTATGCTGTGCACATGACCACTAATATGGATAAGGACACAGACGGCTAAGGCAGATTTAATCAGATAAATTATATTTATACATAGACATAATCAATGTGTCCTAATAATATATTCATAGATTTGAAAAGAAAAGAAAAAAAACGCACCCGGATACAGAAACGTCGGATTGCAGCTGTCGCAGGCAGATATGTAAATAATCACAGGCGTGGCCTGATTAGACACTGGGTCTTACCACAAGATGGTGTAAAACTGGTTCCTCCGCTGTCCTATAAAAAGGCTCTCAGAGGCTACTTTTGGGCAGAGATTTTCTTGGTGACAGATCATGAGTCTATGACACACTCACTTTAAGAGCATCACTGGACTGAAAGAAATAGTATGACCGTTTCAAGTAATTGTCCACCATCTAGAATGTTCTGACCTAGCTGTAAGGGTGGGCTGGGGTCAGTTTTTCCACAAGGGCTCACACACATGGCAAGCAAGCTCTAGATAGTCTAGACAGACCACCGGTGTAGAGGATTTTCTGATCCACGAACAACCACAAGCAGCTCCCACAGTTTTATTGTCCACCATCCAAATACAGGTAGTACCTTCATTACACACTGCTCTCTCTCTCTCTCTCTCTCTCTCTCTCTCTCTCTCTCTCTTTGCCGGGAAAATTTCCATGTGCTTAGGAGAAGGTAATTCCTTGTACTGGAACTGCCTTTAGCCACAAGTCCAGGTTCTGTTTGGGAGCTTACGGTGGTCACGTTTGAGCATGTATATGAAAATACTGTAATATGTCCCTAACGTAAGCATATAACGTGAGGCCAATGGGAATGAAGAAATAATTTAGACCTACTAGCAAATCAATCTAAAAGCAATTACTACAGAGAACTGCATTATAAATAGAAATTGAAAAAGAAAACAGACTTGAACACGTTTAATTGCTTGTGCTATTCATTTTATTATTGTCATCATCATCACCATCATCATCATCGTCATCATCGTCATCAGTATAATCCCCAACTTTAAATAACAGTAGCAGGAAATAAACAAATGAAAATCCCTTATTCTTAATCACGGCTCAATGTTTTTCACATGTTTTGAGACAGGGAAGGGGAGAGCAGAATAGAGTGAAAAATCTAAATTCAGTCGCTTGAGGACCATATGGTGGCTCATGAGTAGGCCACCATAAGTCGAAGGCTTTTGTTATGGAAATTATACTTTATTTTTGGCACTTTTCATTACTGCACAGCCAGGCTGGGCACATAGACAAAAGACAAAAAAGGAAAAAAAAAATATCACAGGGAGAACATTAACAGATCTCCTAATACACCAAGAGAAAAATCCCAACTAGTCAAAGCAGCCTAGAGCAGATACTTAGCTAAAGAAGTCTTGTCCCTGATTTTGTGTATTCTGTCCAGGCTTTTACTGGTGCTAGTTTTTACTATGCAAAAAGAGCGTGAAAAAGAGGAAAAAGCAAAAGGCTCAAAATTTTCCACATGCAGTGTCATCTTATTGCTGTGACATATTTACAAATATATATCCATGTATATATATATATATATATACAGGTTAATCAGAGGAACAATGTTTTCCCATCAAACCAATGTCTTTTGGTAGTCGATGTGATGGTCGGCAATGCATGTGACTTTTGGGCAACAGTTTGTTCAATAACATTGCTTAAGATACATTGTCGGATAAATGCAAAGTAAAACAGAGGTAAGGCTAGTTGTAAATCTTTGAATGCAATTGTAAAGGCGTTTGTGTTCGCAAGGGCTTTGCATAATTGCTTCTAATCTTAGGCTCAAAGTTGAAAATGTCCAAAACGTGATAAATAATGACTTGCCAAAGATGCGTTTTCATGTGATGAGCTGCATGGAATGTGGTAAGTAACGCTGTCTGTGCAGGCTTAAAGCGTATAGGCTCGAGGACAATGAAAGTCAATCGTTAAGCAAGGGAGGTCACGGATGCATGGGCGGATGCATGGGCTGAGAAAATGGAGGAGGAGAGAGGAGGCAAGGGACGGGCGGAGGAGCTCATCTCTGATTCCCTGCGGGTTTCGCGCCATTACGGATATTGTGTCGTCCGTTTCAGAATATGCAAAACGCTGACAGTGCATTTGCCTGCTGCTGCAACTGTGACCTTCCGCTTCAAGGTCAGACTCAGCCTCAATTACTCTTGCTGTCTCCCGCCTGTCCACTAGCACCTGTTCGCCCTAAGAGAGGACTGCAAGATGGAGTGATGGAGAGGGAATATGACAAACTGGAAGCAGAGAGAGAGAGAGAGATAGAATTACAGTAAGAGAAAGATGAGAATAGACACAGGGAGTACTGAGCACCAAAGAAGGTCAGATGAGAAAACCATATACGGAGGTTTGGAGATACACAAGACTTCCCTCATTTACTGCGCTGTTGATCTAAAACTTTTCGAAAATTGTCAAACACACACACACACACACACACACACACACACACACACACACACACACACACAGAGAGAGAGAGAGAGACAAAGTGAAATGAACTCTCCATCCCAGCGCTTGAACATCAGCGTTTCGCTGCTGCACACAGTCTGCGCCGTCATTAGCGTTCTGTTTACTTCACCTTGTCACCGCTGACAGATATGGGCTTTGAAAGTCATTCCTGACTGACCGCACATCAAACGGAGCCTGTCTGGTAGCTACGCTTCACATCGTAGCTCAGACACATCAATGCAGATGTTGATGGGAAGGACCGTAATGAGGTGGTGGTGGTGTTTTTGTGCACACCACACTTATCGCGTGTTTGTTCTTTCTACAGTGGCAGGGAGGTTTTATTTTTAGCACCTTTAAAACAGGCGTGTGCATAGCTACTGCACGGTAATGCTAGATTATTAGCCTGCAGGTTAGCTGCCCTGTCAGGTTCTCTCCCGTTGCTAGAGTAGCCATTAAAGATAACATCAGTAGCTGTCTGACTAATCTACCCATAGCCCACTTCATTTAGAGCCCAGTTCGGATTTTCCATCTGTACTTCGGATAAAAGTAACAGCATGCAGCCTGAATTTGCCATGGACGATGGTAATCCTGATAATCTGATGTTTTGGTGCTCGTTTTTAGCTGACTTACTTCAAAGGCAGGATGCTGATTGGAGCGAATGATGATACATAGACCACGCACTGCAAATGAATATAATGATTTAGATATAGCGGACCATTTATCCTTTAATCTTGTGCACACTGGTAGAGCGCTTTCAAGATTGTTAGAGCCATTAAATGTGTTTGTAGACTTGTTTTCACACTTCGCTGATGATTCTCTCAGGAATATGTCAACTTTCTGATGGACTCTGTTTTTTTTTTATTTATTTTGGTGTCTGCCATTGACTGTACAAATGCGTTCTAGACCCTGCTGCTTACGCCGAATATGTTCCTTCGTCTTATGTCTGCTGTATTATGAAAACATTTTTACCTAAATTTATTTACAGTTGTACGCTTTTGTATTTTATGTTTTCGACTTGTCGCATTATAGCTCATAAAACCTCTCAGCCCACCTCTAGTTTTAAGAAAGAGGTACGTTTAAAAGGGACGATTTTGCATGACACTGTTTATGTTCCTGGGTTTTCCCAGCACATATGAACGTATTATAGGGTTTTGGGGAAGGTCATGTCTGTCCAATGTATGGCAATAAAGTTTCGAATACCATTTAAATGTTTTGTTAAAGAACTATGTTCCTACAGCGGAGGAAAGAATTATTTCCTGATTTTGTAAGTTGGAAAAGATACTTACAAAGATATGAAATGTCTATCATTTTAAGGGTAGGTTTATTTTAACAGTGAGTGATAAAATATCTAAAAGAAAATACAGAAAATTACATTGTATAAAATACATTTTTTTTTTGCATTTTGCATTTTGCAGAGAGAAATAAATATTTGATCCCCTACCAAACATTAAGAGTTCTGGCTCCTGCAGACCAATTAGACGCTCCTAATCAACTCGTTACCTGCATTAAAAACAGCTGTCTTAAACTGTCCCCTGTATAAAAGACACCTGTCCACAGGCTCAGTTAATAAGTCACACTCTAACCTCTCAGACATGGCCAAGACCAAAGAGCTTTCTAGGGAAGCGCATAGACCTGCACAAGGCAGGAATGGGCTACAAAACCATAAGTAAGATACTGGGCGAGAAGGAGACCACTGTTGGTGCCATTGTAAGAAAATGTAAGAAATACAAAAAAACGTCTGTCAATCGACCTCGATCTGGGCGTCCGTGCAAAATCGTGGGGTATCCATGGTCAGGAGGAAGGTGAAAGATCAGCCTAAAAGTACATGGGGGAGCTTGTTAGTGATCTTAAGGCAGCTGGGACCACAGTCACCAAGAAAACCACTGGTAACACGTAACAGAATTAAACATCAGTGGGAGAATGGATGGAGCCATGTACCATCAAATCCTGAGTGACAACCTCCTTCCCTCTGCCATTAAAAATGGGTCGTGTCAGCGTCTTCCAGCACGCCAATGACCAAAAAACATACAGCCAAGGCATGAAAGGAGTGACTCAGAAGGAAGCACATTAAAGTCATGGAGTGACCTAGCCAGGGTCCAGACCTTAATCCTATAGAAAACTCACGGAGAGAGCTGAAGGTCCGAGTTGCCAAGCGACAGCCTCAAAATCTTAATGGTTTAGAGATGATCTGCAAAGAGGAGTGGACCAAAATTCTTCCTGACATGTGACCTCATCATCGACTACAAAAAAAAAAATCTCTGACTGCTGCGCCTGCCAACAAGGGTTTTGCCACCGTGTATTAAGTCTCGATTGCTAGAGGGATCAAATATTTATTTCTCTCTATTTCTCTCTATTTAATAAAATGTATTTTTTTGGATTTTCTTTTAGATATTCGATAGATATTAGATAGTTGTGTTCTAAATTCTAAAACATGTTAGGTGATGCTACCTTCTGATCATATACACTGTCCGGGAGCAATAGTGAAAATGTTTGTTTGGATCTTTGTCTGTTGACTGTCATTCCTCCACAGTCACCTTACCAAACCCACATTAAGCATTTAGGGAGCCACCTGAAGTGAGAGGAAGCCAAGCATTCAATAACATCACAGGATGCTGCTTAGAATATTATGAGATGATGCCGGGATGATATGGATCATCAGTGTTTACAAAACTTGCGCTGGAATGACGTTCCGCCAGTCCTGTTACAAGTCTTGAAAAAAATGTTTGAGGTGGGAAAAAAAACATTTAGAAAATATGAATCATATATTTTTATGAAGGGAACAAACGAACAACCAGGATGTACTTTGAAATGTCTGGTGAAATACTCGACAAATAAAAAACGGCAGTACATCGAACACATGATTGGAGAGACGAGATTCAGCGACTGGTTTTCATTTGTATAACATCTGCCTAAGGTGTGTTTCAGAACTTGTTTTGATGCGACTGAAGCGTCTTGGACGTTTTTATTTCGGGAAACCTCCCTGTGGAATGGAAAGCTTGGGCAGTTTAGAAGGAGCAACTTTAATAAACAGAACTAAATTGCTGACTTCAGTTCTAGTGAATGAAATGTAAAGATATGCTTTCCTCCACACTTTTTTGTGTGTGTGTATCCGCCTGTAGCTGTTCAGCTCCTTTGCCCATCTTTTCCTGCAACTAAACTGCCTGAAACATTTACAGTAAATCAAGGGACTTGATCCACATCCGTGCTTTCTAGGCTAAAACCCACACACGACTGATATCCTATTATCGAAGAGCCCTCTTACTCGTAGCTGTATCAGTATTCTTTACATAGCACATCCTAGTGGGGAAAAAAACGATATACAAAAAGAACTTCGGAGCACAAAATAACAAGAATCTGCTCAAAATGCTGTTCACTGCATGTTTTAAGTGTTAATACAATTCACTGTCATGTGGCTACGGCAGAAACCTTCATATGATTACAAGAGGGGTTAATGAAGTAAGCTAGCTGTGATTCGTTAACTGTGATTTGCTCCACATAAGAGATGAAGTTAATGTTGATGGATTGAATATAGTTGCCCAGGTATCGCTGAGAGATTTTTCCCCACTCGATAGAAAAATGACAACAATGAGATGGAGGATGACTTTGTGGTTCATGTTCAGGCGGTTTCATTTATTGCCCTAAATAGTCTGCAGACAGGACAGCTAGGCTTATACACGTCCGTTGCCATGCCAGGAAAGAATTATTGCCTGTGAAGAATAATCATCTGCATTCAGACGTCTCGAACGCTGTACATTGTTCCTCTTCAGAAAAAATTTTTTTTTACTAAAAGTCCCTTGGACTCAACTACAGTTTTTCATGCATATAAACATTTTCTTTCATGAGCAGCATCTTACAAGATCAATGGCGATATAAAGTATTCCAAATACACAGATGAATAAATTAAATAAATTACACTATAAATAAGAAGAAGAAAAAAAAAACAATAAATACGTTACATAAAACGATAAATAGTTTATGAATAAATACATAAATAAAATAATACTGAGGTGGTAAGAAATGAGGTCGCTATTTAGGCCGAGGTGAATGATGAAGGGATGACTTTGAGACGGAGTTCGTACCTGCCTCTGGGTGAGGTAATCATTGGACAGGAAGAGGGGAAAAGTATTCCAGGTGGAGTGAACACTTGAAGAGCTTTGTTTTAAGCCAAAATGGCGGAGGAAGACCTGCATTGTTGGTTAAGATTGCTTTTCGGGGAAACGTCTTCAGTAGTGTCCTTTTGAACTCTTATATTGCATCCTGTCACACAGGACCGACTGAGAGCGACAGGTTTTAAACCGAAATTGTCTTTGTATCACATCTGCTTTGTTTGGTCCTTATTCTTGGTCCACGATATCCTCACAGATCGCTCTTTGATGAGATGACTGGCACAAACAAAACAAAAAAAGACAATAAAGGAATCACTGGAATTTGGAGCTGCAATATAAAAATAACACTTAAAGAGTGGTGAAAAAAGTTTTCAACTTTTCCGCGGCCTTTTTTTTTTTTTTTTTTTGCAATTCCTTTCATAGTTTACAAGTCAAAGTTGGCAGTTGCAAAAGAATTCAGCTCTTAGCAAAACAAAAAAAAGCAGCATAAAAATACATGAGGTCGTTTTTTGTTGGTTTCTAAAAAAGAAGGAACACTGTCATTGTCTGGGTTTTTTTTTTTTTTTTTTTTTTTTTTTTAATTTTATTTTTAAAATTTTTGTATAAAAAATAAAGAATCTAAATATTATTACTATAGTTATTAATGTTATTATAGTCACTGATAAAAATTCACATGCCAGGCCTCGTAATTAGTGTGTGTGTACGTGTGGCTGAGAGAAAGACAGAGAGAAAGAGAGAAAATCACAAGCATAAGTATGCTTATGTCGCTGTTGATAATCGCAGTTATATTGAAGAAAAATCCAGCATCTGTTCATTATTGTCTGGTCATTATTATTATTATTATTATTTATGATTGATTTTTCTGTTGCTGTTTTTTTTTTTTTTTTTTTTTTTTTTTTTTTTTTTTAAAAAAAATGGTCTCAGCGAAAATATTGCTTTCTAAAAAGGGAGGAATGGGAAAAGGCGCATTTGTTTCTGTGTGTACAGAGAGAGGAAGAGAGAGGGAGAGGAAGAAAGAATGTGGGGCTTATTTTG
This sequence comes from Parotocinclus haroldoi, assembly GCA_034779995.1. Taxonomy (NCBI): domain Eukaryota; kingdom Metazoa; phylum Chordata; class Actinopteri; order Siluriformes; family Loricariidae; genus Parotocinclus; species Parotocinclus haroldoi. The sequence continues at coordinate 9,544 of JAUZST010011901.1, forward strand.
AAGTGAAATAAAACGTAGATCTCGATCTTCCCCCACCCATCCCCCCCGTCTCGTCTGATTTCTCAGGGCGGGGCTCGTCCTCAGTTCTCTGAGCTGGACTCGTCCTCGTCTCCGGAGCCCTTGAAGCATGCTGACTCGTAGTGCTTGTTTAGGTACGACTTGAGTGCAAAGGTCTTGTGGCAGCGCTTGCAGCGGTAGTGCTTGAAGGCCGAGTGTGTCTGCATGTGGGCGCGCAGATTGGAACGGTCAGCGAAGGCCTTTCCACAGTGGGCGCACGCAAACGGTTTCTCACCTGTGTGCGAGCGCATGTGGCCCTGCAGCAGCCAGGGTCGGCTGAAAGCCTTGCTGCAGACGTCGCACTTGTGCTTGAGGTCATGCGTCAGCACGTGCATGGCCAGCGCAGGCATGGACACGTACACCTTCCCGCATGTCGGGCACTTGCGTGCCATCTTGCTGTCCAGGCTGCGATGCGTCTGCTTGTGGCGGCTCAGGTTGGATGAAGTGGCGTAGGTCTTGCCGCATTCGCTGCATGTGTGTCTTGTTCCCGACTCCTTCACCTCTGCGCCGTCCTTACGTGCCTCCTTCACCTCGCCCCTCCTGCGCGAGCGACCATCTGAGATGTAGAAGCCATCTGCCGTGTAGCCGTCGCTCTGGCCCTCGGACTCGCCGCTGTAGTAGCCATGTGCTGTCAGGCCAGACTGAGGGCTGTCTGGATGCTCCAGATCCGGCTCACAGTAGTCCTCTCCTCCACTGCTGACTGGAGCATAGAGAGGGTCAGACACGGCTGTGCTGAGCTTCTTCTCGCCCTGATATGCTGATGAACTGATGAAATCCTGGATGTAGCCTGAGGGAAAAGAGGCGCAGTCAGTCTTACATTATGCTGATACCTTTTATCAACTTATGGCTCAGCTGAGCAGGAGAGGACTTCTTCAAAGCCTTAACAGCGGCAGCTTGCAGAGACAGGATTTGAACTCACAACCTTCCAATCAGCACGTCAGAACTTTTGGTTGCAAAGTTCTGCCAATCAGACTGGTGCTAGTCAATTGTGAAGGCACCGGGCTATCAGTGATTATCAAAAGAATTAAGGTGATTAAAAGTTTATTTCATTTCATCAGTACTGAAAACCGTGTCCTTGGTCCTTACGTTGTTTTGAGATTTCACACTCTGGTTGTACTTTAGAACGATAATTGGTACATGCTTTCACGAATGACCCTTGTTTGAGAATCCAGGACTGTCTGCTGGCACCCCCTGATAATCGGCCTATTCTGGGCCTAGTTTTTTTTTTTCCCCCAGGCTTGCTTTTACCAGGTTTGCTAACAGGAGATGGATGAAATCCATCATTCTTTGTCTTGAGAAATTTGAATAGTGTGTGAGAATATGTTTGTAATGTTCATAGATGATTTCATACATTGAATATGTGTTTTATGTTCTACAACATAACCCCACAAGTGTTGCAACTGTTTGAAGAAAAGTAAAGCGTAGGTAACAGGCTAGTAAAGCAATTTTAAAAAACTGTAATTCTGGATTCTAAGCACTGAGAACCGTGGGGTCCAAAGTAGACTCATATAAATACATAGCACTAAGAAATATATATATATATATATGAATGAGCCTTCTTTGGCACCTATATATATATATAATAGAGTTTTAAGTCATGACACTATTCATTAGAAGTAAAAGTATTAAAATTGTTTGCCAAAAGTGCCATGAAAAGTCTAAGGCCACATTTTTTGCACATATATTTGCATGAACGCTTACATACACACATACATTGACAATACGGAACTTTTCAAAAATAAATCGTGTCATAAAATTGGTCGGCGTGATAAGAAAGGGTTTATTACAACATTTTATCGATATCGTCAATTCTTGAATGTCCATCTGGGATTAATAAAGTCTATCTATCTGTCTAAAATCATGTTGTCATATTGCCCATTTTTTAACCTAGAAATAATGAGTGCTCTCTCTCTCTCTCTCTCTCTCTCTCTCTCTCTTTCTCTTTCTCTCTGTCTCTTTCTCTTTCTCTCTTTCTCTCTCTCTGTCTCTCTCTGTCTCTCCGTCTCTCTCTCTTTCTCTCTCTGTCTCTCTCTGTCTCTCTCTCTCTCTCTCTCTCTCTCTCTCTCTCTCTCTCTCTCTCTCTCTCTCTCT
>JAUZST010011902.1:0-11691 GCA_034779995.1 Parotocinclus haroldoi
CAATCGCAGTTGAGAATTCCATATAATTATCCAATAGCAGCGCATGAGGCGGGAAAATACCCAAAACGAGTGTGAAACAAAGATTATGACCCATGCGGGCTACAGTTCAATGACATTGAACATGCACAAACATCAGAAATAGCTAATAATTAACAAACAGCAGATAAATCATACCTTCCTTTCTGCAATACGACATCTTTGCAAACAGCGTAGAAAGAGAGTCACTTAAAAAACAGCTTTATTTATCCGTGTTTTAAGATGAAATAATGAAATAACCGGCTCACTGTAGCCACACTGTACTGCTGCCACTAACAGAGACACTGCCCCTTATCTTCATTTCAAAATAAAAGCGCAGGCCAACATAATAGCTGTAAATTACAAGGTTCCTGTCATAGGAAATGTACGAGATATGCTAGATACGAGATATGCGAGATATTGCTGCGTTCTGATGGCTATATAAAATAACAGATAAGACGTTTATATGTTCTTATACTGACCTTTTACTTTCTAAAATAAATGATTATAGGAAAAAACTCCTAACCGCAAATAAACTACTGACATTATTTAGATCATCATATGTGATGTTAATAATGTTAATTGTTATTATTACATTTTATTACATTTAAACGTTTATTATTTCCCTCTTTTCTTTTTATGCTATAACCCATCTTATGCTGCTCAGGGTTGTGGGGGATAATTATAAGAATATTATATATCAGTGGCGCGTTGTCATTTGCACCCAGTACTGGGTTCAGACAGGCATAATTACCCAAATTTAAACTCTGCAGTACCATGAAATCGTTTTCATTTGCTTTTATATTAGCCTTCACTCTTTTGAGAAGGTTATTCTCTAAATTATGGAACAGCTTGCTTCCATGAAATGAGATAAGAGCATAACCAAATTTGTGGATTAATGTTGGACAATAAACCCTATATTCCATATTTATAAAACATGTGATTAGGGTGAGGTAAGGCCTTGCTTTAGGGAATTCAGGTTACCCAAGAAGCTTGAGGCCTGAGTCTGAGCTGATGTTACTACAGCCAGAAACGTGTCCAATGTTTATACATGTCATTTATTTACATTTACAGCATTTAGCAGATGCCCTTATCCGGAGCAACTTACAACTCATATAGTCTTACAATCCAAGCAATTGTGGGTTAAGGACCCAACTTTTCTCAGGGACCCAACTGTGGCAGAGTTGGGATTTGAACCCTAACTAGGGTTGGCTATTGAAACCCATTCCAAAATTCCAAGAGTAGGGGTACCCAGTAAATGTATCATTTCAAATTCACTTATTGGTTTCTATTAATGCATTGTATGCTTCAAATACACCAGTGTAACTTCAACATGGCAAAACAGATACTAGCATTATGTTGTACTAGCATTATGTTGATCATCAGCAGTGTATTGTGTTTAACAGACTGCAGCCTCCTAGCTCAAATGCTGCATTAACCAGGAGAATCTAAAATGCTTAATGGGAACAAAGCTTTAAAGTCCTAAAATTTACCTAGGAACACCAGGAACTTCTTTCAGTTTCCAAAAGAAAAGAGTTTGTTCCATTTTCTTCCTGCTTAAATCCGTAGTTTCCTGAGATAGGTTTAGCGTTCATGGTTTATACTAAGCCACAATAAGCCAATTATTATTATTATATTATATTATATTATATTATATATTATATATATTGGAATAGATAAGAACCAGGAATCTATCAGATGCATTTGATAAAATGCAAACAATACTCAACCCTATTACTAACTGCTTGCCCACTGTGCACTCTAGAATACATATATACTAAATAAAGCTTATGCATCTCTGGGTGTCTTTCACACAATTGTGTGTTCGCTGTTTTAGAAAGATGATGGATTAACACTCTTTGGACAAATAGCTTTTAACGCATCATTTTGAGCTATGCATTAGCTTCACTGGCTGTAAAAGGAGTGTAAATGGGTGCATTTTGCACAGAAGATAGCATCACAACATTGGATTTCTTTCTATGAATGTGGCCTGTAATCAGGTGTCAATCCATTATTCAGAAATCAGGAACATGACTGACTTAAAGTGCAATAAATACAATAAACAAACTAACTGCAACTACAGCTGGGTACTGTTTTATAATTTTATTAATATCATGTCTGATCCTGATGCTTAATGATTCCATTTGCTATAGATTTAAGTTCTGGGTTCCAGTACGGTGAACAAAAATGCCAAATAATTAGAGATGATAAAGAAATTTGATTAATTCAACTGTGTGATTCATGAATGATAGCCTTTTTATTGGGTTGCGGTATTATCAGCAGTCGCAGCCACCACTGTACTTTATTCATTTTATCAAATTAATTCGTATTTATTTATTCATTTGATAAAAACTCAATTACATTAACCCACCACTGACTGGTGCTGTTTGTGCTATGCAGACTGCTGTTGTTGTCATTTTCCCTCATGGACGTAGTGTGCTGTCACTGTCGTGTTTACACCTGGTCTTGTTAAATGAAACACCCTTGAAGCAGGTTGTATATAATTGAATCTGTGATGACAGTCTGCCAGCTTGTTTCACAGAGATAACAGGGGAATAATGAATCCTAAACACGTGAGATTGCGCTTAATGGGGTCAAACCAAACAAATCTACACCACCTTCAAAGCCGAGAAGGTTTAACGATCAACATATATAAGCATGACATGGCTTGCAAGCACAGACAAGCATGGGGTCACTGGTCAGCCATTGGCCCTCATGCTGTAACCATTGAACAAAGGCATTGGAAATTAAACTTGGAGAGGGTGTTTGGGAAAAGGCTGTGAGCTTATATGCTGCGTTTAAACAGGATAAAAAGAGGATTTGCTCTGAAAGGTTGCTAAGAGTTACAGTGGCAACACACGCAGTTTGAAGTTGGAGAGATTGCCAAAGTTTTCTAGGTCTCTTTGTCAATACTGAGCTTTTCCTGTAGAATCTGCCAACATACACAATAAGAGAGAACACAGTCCACTTTTAGTGAACTGAACGGCAAAAACCAAGTCTAGTGTGGATACGCATACGCACACAAACACACACACACACACACAAAATTCTATACATAAGAGTATCTGCTGAAAGGGTGAAACACATTGTAAATATTTGTTCTTACATGTTAAAGATTTTTTGCACTGATTGACATTTTAAATTTATGTCCTAGTATAAGCACAAATGAAGTCATCGCAGTCTTATCTTCTGATTTAACACTGGTACCTAGCAATACAGCTAAATGGAAAGAATATTTTTCATAATAATTAAGACATTACCAGTAAATTCACATTTAAAGAGAGAAAAAAAAATGACCAATATTAACTGTTATTGAATATTTAATATGCACGTATAAGGGCTGGAATGAAAATCTTCTTTCATATTTGGGTCAAATGTAACAATGTAACATAAAAAATCAAATATTGGTATATTGGTATATAATCAAATAATGGTATCAAATAATCTGAGGAATCTACATTTAGACTACAATCAATCAAACGAAAGAGATGCTGTGTTAAACAAATAACTGGATTTTTGGTTTAACACCTGAACCTTCTAAGGCATATTGGTGACGTGAACTATGAATACATCTTGCTTGACACATGCATGCAATCTTTTATAACCAAAGTGAAATTAAACAGACATTCAATGCACCGAAATGGACCGTACCAAATTTTACTGTACATACCAATAAAACTGTACAACGTAATCAAACTGAAATTAAGACCAAACTGACTTAGCTGAAACAGCTTAAACCTTCTGCCAAATACAAGGTGTGATGTCACCCAAAGCTAGTTTCAAAATTATGAATGGTTTATGGTTTGATTTCGATGTTTGTCTTAGCTTCAGTTTTAGTATGCTCTAGATTTGTCTCCAGAGGAAATTCAAATTACCCTATTGCCATCCAAAACCCATAACTAAGACTAATTCCAAACTGTAACAAAACTCAATTGAAATTAAGCTCAGTCCAAACAGATCCTAGGTCAAAATGGGATGTAATATTTCATCCAGTAGTGTTGGATTCCACTGGGTCTGAATTTGCTCTTAGTCTTAGTCTCTTTGTTTCAGTCCTTGGTTGATCTCAATTTGAGTTTGGTCTCACATAGAGTCAGAGCACAGCTTTTTAACTGTAGTCTTATCCTGAGCCCAAACTGATAAAAAGACTCAAAGTGAACGTTTTACACTAAGCCCAAATATGACCCAAAAATATATGTTTAAACTGAGACTACAAGTAGATTTAAAGTTACGTTTCTCCGGTATGTCCTTCTGTAAATAAAACTAGTGAAAGTGGAATCTCTGAATGATGGCATTTCTCCCAAAGATGGTTTGATCTGGGCAAACAGAGACTGTGCCCAAAATGAGATTATGTCAAACTGAGACAAAGCCCAAAATAATAATAGGATGAAAGTAAGCAGCAGGGCTTTCTACGTGCTGTGTTCAAAATTCAAGACAGGTCCACTAGTAAGGAACTTAGTATCTAAGCAAAAGCCATGAGGAAAATGTGTCATCATGATGGAGATACTTGCCAGGCAAAAAACAGTCTGTATGCATCTTTAACAATAGCTATTGGAATAGTGAAACTGTTTGGAAATGGACTTCCTTGGGCAGTGGGAAACATGGTGTTCAACAAACATGAAGTGAAATGAACAGGTTCAGGTCCATTCATTTAACAGTGTGAGAGCTCATTTACAGAACAGCAGCAAAAATTATGATGCATATTTTAAAGCTGCAATGTCCTCAACACGAGATGCCTTGTGTTTAAAGTCTACACTGCCACTGTGGTAATGGAGGCTGCAGGTGTTGTAGCTTGCAGCGGTGTCACCTTGGCCAGCCGGTGCTCTTTGTTTTTGGAGCAGCTGCGGCCACACAGCTGACACGAGGCACAGCAGGAATTACAGCACGGCAAGAAACGACATACACTCACTCTCCAAAGGAACCAGCCTGGAGACCAGCAGCACCAGCAAATTAAAGATGAACCAACCAGAACCCCCAGTACCACATAGAGGGCCAGAAGAGAGACATAAGGAGGAGAGTCTGTGGGAACAAACGGCGGATTAGTTTATAAAGCCTAAACTGTGTGGAGAATGGGTTTTAGTTTCCCAGCAAAAAAGCATTAGTTAAACCTCATACCTCATCACTACTGAACTCTACACTGATCAGTCAAATTACACATTATCACATTATGATCACTAACATATTAAAATTTAATTGCTGGTTCCATTAAATGTGCATATGGCAAAGTCGGGATATAATAGACAGTAAGCAAACAGTCGACATGTTGGACGTGAAAGAACTGGACCTCGGCGCCATAGAAGAAGATCATGAACAGTTGTGCATGTGTGCATCGCTTATCATTAAGCAGTTTACACTGTGAGAAGATGCACTGTGAAAAGAAGATACGTCGATGGAGGTAAAGCTTTGAACAATGTTCTGTTAGGAAACCCCGGATTCAGGCATTCATACAGACAGAAAATTTGACACGTGCCACCTACCTAAACATTGTCACAGACCAGACAGTCATAAGGTTTTGGGTTATGTGAGGATAATTGCAGGCCTTTGAACAAGTGTGGGCTTTCCAAACACAAAGGGCCCATTCGGGTGTAGTCACTATTGTATGTGTTTGCAGATCCATAAATCCAGCAGTGGCTCGGGGGCTCTAGCTGACTTGGGTTGATTTCCCACAGCTGACTGTTGAATTGTGACTCTGTCTACAGTGAGCATTCATGTGCCCCCAATTAGCTTTCATGCCCTTTGCCATTCACAACTACACCCTTGCATGGACATGAAACACAATAGCATGGTTGGAGGTTAGCTGTTATTGCAAAGTGTGACTTATTTTTTATAGTTCTTTGTTTAGTGTTTCATAATGTATTATCATTTTGTATAATGACCGTTAAGCTTTTTTTAAGCTCTTTTTTTTTTGTTCTTGAGTATCCATAGCTGTACAAACATATGTTTTCTGTAGGACTGTATGGTTGTTATCATAGAAGGGCTCTGACTGGATTAATAAAGTATAACAATTAAGGGAAAAGGATTCTTATGAATTTGAATTATTTTCAAATTCATAGTGTAATTCAGTCTAATTAACATGAAACTAATAATTTTATAGTTGACTTAATAAGCAAATGGACCTAGTGTGATCTCTGGAATTAAAATGAAAATCAATTGTGTGAAATTAAGTAAGTGTGAAGCTTTCTGAAGGTCAGTGATAACTTGGAGAAAAGTTAGAATTTTAAAGAGGACAATAGTAGCGCGAGACTGTCCTCTGGCGTTTCTAGTAAGTAATGTATTGTAGTATTCCAGTCTAGTATATAATATTCAAACAATAATGAATCTTCTACTAAGAAATATGTGAGGTGTGTTTTATTATCTTTTTGTTACCTTGAATGTGGTTTTAATGTATTGGGTTCAGATTCAGCGTAGCATCCCTTATGTAAGGTGTGTGTTTGGTAAGGTAAATTAAGGGTCCAACTAAAACATGTTACATTCAATAATAAATGACTAGAACATCTATGAGCAAGATGGCCGTTTAATTTGTGCCTGTATTTAAGAGGTGAATTTCCACCACACTGTCCACTTTTTGTTCTTTTTGGATAAAATGGATAAAAACCTGAAGATTCTGTAACATTCAGGAACAAGCTGTCCCACTGTGACAAAGGTAAAAATGCAGTCCTACCAGTCACAGAGTCCAGGTCGGGTATGGGATTTGGGCTGCTGCACTTTTCTGATATTGATGGTCTCCGGGTGGACACAGTCAGCATGGGTACAGGAGGGGTTACATAGGCCTGATGGACACTTGGTGTCGATAAATGGCCTAGAGAACATATAAGGTGGCTTGAATTTCAAACAGCTTCTAAATCTAAATCTGGTAGCTTGAGTTCAATCACTTAAGTATACCACATAAACACAGACCAGAGATATACAGTTAACTGGTTTTATAGTTTGAAAGTGAACTATAAAATGACATAGTGTAATTAAACTAACTTGCTCTGAAATAGTTTATTTACAATAATAAAAATAGGCTATACAATCATTAGATTTAACTATTATCATTCAGCCCTAGGCATCACATTAGAATGGCAAAAAGCACTGACTGATGCATCCTGGGTAATCTTGCAAGTCGCTGCCGTCACCACAGTTGTCGATTCCCTTGTCGTCGTTGCACACCAGACTCATTGGAATGCACTTGCCATTCTGGCAGGTGAAATAGGGCTCGCTGCGACATTCAGACTGATTAAATCCTGTAATGTTGTGCAACGACATTCAGTTAGTCATCATGGATTGATCAACAGTGGGAAGCATTCCATGTGACGCTGTATTTGTCAGACAACTAAACTAACTACTAAACAACAATTACCTCAAGAAGCCCATCGGAACACCATCTACTACCTCTATTTTCTTAGCCTCAGAACAGTGGGTTATTATTTCGGATAGTGGGTGTTAGGAGGGTAAAATCTTACATGTTGCAGTGGGAATTCAACTGTATACTGTACTCTGTACATATTTTGGAGAACAGCCTTGCATACAAACCCTTATTTATAACAGTTTATCACAGCAAATTGTTAAACGTGATTTTGGCCACTGTTTCATTATTTATCAGCAATTGTATCCATAAAAATGTGTGTGTCGTTACACATAATTACCTCAAGTAATAGAGTACTCTGCAAATGATGATGTATAGATCTAACAGATCTAATGACTGCCATTAGATCAGATATACAATTGTTTTAGAAATGGTATAGTGACCCCATATAATTATTTATCAGTCTTTTTTATTAGAATGCAAATAAACACAGAAAATTTGTATGCAATATTAAAAAACTGAAAATAAATCAGAATAACTGTTTCTGTAGGTTTCAGTTCCAATATGAACACACACATAGCTTACCCAGCCTGAACGATGTGAAGTCCCCGACAAAGTCCACGCGAGGCTGAGTCCCCCTGGTCACCAGTCTCAGGGTCAGATAGTTTCCAGTGGACAGTACTGGGCGTGGGAGGCTTTTCCCACACAGTGGAGGCCCGATAGGGGGAGCCATCTTATCCCGTCCATCATAGAACTGGATGTAAGAGCCGGCGTGGCACGGATCCCCTAACCCTGTATCTGGAGTTGGCTCCAAGCGCAATTCAGGCCCTGAAAACGAAGGACCCCGGGCTGACTCCGGGGCGTGGGGCACAGCACTGAATGGGGAGACACGGAGCAGACTGTACACGAGGAAGAACCGGAAGTGGAACTGCACCTTGTCCCGCAGCGTCGCGGCCTGAACGGTCAGGTGACAGTCTGTGTTCGTGCTAACAAAGTAGTATTTGCGTGACTCCTGATGGGACCGGACAATCATGCCATCACCCTGCACCGTCTGTCCACAAAAATCCACCACATTCACTGTAGGGACATTTTACCAGATTAATGACAGCCCATATTATATAATATACATACATAATATGCATTCACAAAACCTGACAACTCCTAGCTTACAGTGAGAGAGATGAGAGAGCAAAGCAAACCTAATTGTTTGCCCAGCAAGACCACAAGGGGGGTTGACCACGTAATCCCCCCATTTGGGGGCAAGAACCAAATAATAGGAAGATTTATAACCACTCCTGGGTTTATTAGCTTTGTTACCCAGGGAGACGGGTGAATCTCTTATGCCTCACAATCTTCCCGGAATGTCCTGAAAGAAACAATACTTCAAAATATCTCGTAACCATGTTTCCTGAACTGAGCAAGCTCAAAAATGAGCAGGAGCACGACAGAGAGGTTCTCGTAAACTTATTCACCGCTTGGAATGGTCTTGGAAGGGTCTGAACTGAGCTGAGTTCCCAGTGTGATCAAAAGAAAGCATCATCTGCAGTGTCAGTATGATCCGACAACATTCAAATAGAACATGAGTGCAGTCATTTCAGTTATTTTACGTTATCACTTACATAAGGGAGAACAGGGAGAACATACAAACTCCACATAAGCAGTAACAGGGATGGGAATCTTGGGGCCTGTAATGGGACACCACTAATCACTGTACACCATGCTGCCATGAAACATTATGCATGTATCAAGTTCTAGTCCTTAAAAAGTGTATGTTGGTTGTCCCTTTTGGGGAACCTTAGAGCTTTCATAAAAAAAAGGATCAACCCACTTAATCCAATGATGTTTTATCACTCTTAAAATCCACAAGAAGGATTATGAGAATTTGAAATTGGATGGATTTCTGCCATCTGAAATATAACCAGTACACCCAGTTGGTTGTGGTAGTGACTAAACAACCAGTTTATTGACATTTTGTCTTGAAGTGCCTATTCCAGAGTAACACGTTTATTTATTTATTTTCTATTATTAGATTCAGCACTATTGTTTTATTGTCACGTTTACGCGACAATGAATGTGATTTCAGTACATGAATTGTTAACAAATCAGTACAGAAGAACTCACCTGTATCCATGGCTTCGGTCTGCATCGCGGTTATACCGAGAAGTAGAAACCATTTCCAGATTTGGAAACTTTTGCTCTTCCAAGTTTTGGCCATGAGGATTCCCCAGAATTAGTTTTCTCTCTAGAAGTCGCTAAAAGTACGTCATTGTGAACCAGATTTCTCTTAACATCCCGTCCTTCTACGCGCTCTTTAATCTCACTCTTATCAGCTACTGGGTACGTCGAAGGACTGCGTGCGCTCGTGTGGCGCAAATCACCGCTACTGTTCACGCATCTATCCCGCGTTTGCGCCGTTTCCATGCCACCCGGACCCCCACAGACGGTGCCCTTTAAAGGAGGGGCTCCGTTCGTTCACCTAACGTCATCATCGTCAGCTTCAGGCTCACAGTGGAGAGAATCATCTGATACACGTGCCCCAACTTTCATTCCATTCTACAAATATACTGTAGTAGCCTATACGAATAAACAGTTCAAAATTAAATGTAGGGCTACTCAATGTTTAAATCTTCCCTTTTGACAAGACATTTTGGTGTCTGTTTGCTAATGATGGAACGTTTGGTATTAAGAAAGTGAAGAATGTTTTATTATAATGTCATGTTGTATGGTTATTTGTGTTATACCACACTGCTCACAGAAATATACACAATCATTTTTGTGAGCAGTATAAACTGGAAGCTTTGCATCCTACGCGAATGATTTTTGTTAGTCTCATTTTTCTACAAAAACACAGCTACTCAATGCTAAACACAGGATTATTACGTTCTGTAAAACTGGGATGCTGACCAAAATGAACATTACCATCAGTCGCATAATCTCTCATGTAATGCATTGTAATGTACATAGAAAAAAATATTTTCACAAGATGCATTGCAAACGCTTGCAAATAATATGTAAATGCATTAGAGATACCGCTATAAAACACGAGTGGAATGCTGCCATCTTCGTAGCATCCCTAACGCCCCCATTTATTCTCATTTACACCTTTACAATGTAATAAAATAGAGATTTGCAACATAAATGTCCAATTGAAATAACTGCAAACCACCCCAGCATGGAGCAGAAAGTGAAAGGAATGTTTGCAAAGTCTTGTAGAACCCATGACATGAAGGACTGAAGCGGGTTCTGAGAGCAAAGGGAGGACATACCCACTACAGCCTTCCTTATAAAGTGCTTGCTGATAAAAAAAAGACATATTTATCCTTGAAATAACATTTCGCAACATTCAGCCTATAAGTATTGATTCTGATTATAAGTGTTTCAGGTTTAATGTTGAGATGGGTGCCACATATATGTACAGTATTAAAGCCTGCTAAATGTAAAGACAAAGACTGAGTCAACGAGTCTGTTACAAGCAAACTTTATGAAGTGTGTTCCATTGAATAACTGCCCTGTCCACAATAACTCTCTGTGACACATTCCTAGCTTTATTCTCTAACCCTATAAACTGCACATTGCTCCAGCAAGATGGCATCTAGCCCTCCTGTGACACCCATACCTTTCACATAACCAAGGTTTAAAGGCGAAGTAAAAAGACTACTGGTTGCTTCTTATAGACTGTAAATACTGTACATCCTCAGACTTAGTTTCCATCTGTTTTTCTCCCTGCTGATAGCCACAGTAGCAAACTTATTTAAGATAAATGCTGAAGGGGTAAGTATTTGCAAAGCCAGACTTGATACCGTTGTGTGTTGGCGTGTTTAAGAATAGAGACTTAAATGCAGTGATAGGTTTATCTATATCTACAAAAGTCACTGCGGCATGGCACTGCCAAAACCAGTGTTGAGGTTTCTTCATCTGTAGCAGTTCTTCAGATGAGCACTGTTCGGCTTGTGGTCCATAGTCCCAGTTTCTCTGAACTTGGTCATGAGGGATGTAACAGTACTGTGTGAAATTGGTGATCTTTCTGGGTGTAGGCAGCCATGTTCCCCCGACATCAGAATCATCAATTTCATCTTCAGAGACCTGTAGCAAACAACAAAACTTTAAAACTCCTGTGTTGATAACTTTTGAACCACAAGATATATTGCAAATCTGACTGAGGCAATCCATTTCTTAGACAATTCTGGCCTTCAGTGATATGCGACATGAACACCTGCTTATTAGAAAAACTTGCCCATGATCCACTGTGGCGGCTTTCAAATTACCATGACATAATTTGAAAGACAGCCCCCCTCAATTACTTATTACTTCCTTGAGTGTTCCACTTTGTCATTTTGTTTCTGAAATCAAAGGGTGTACTGTGACATTTGACTCACCCCGTATATGTGTGT
>JAUZST010011903.1:0-36652 GCA_034779995.1 Parotocinclus haroldoi
GACACATTAAATACAATACAATAAGTAGAACACAATAAACAATTTCTAATACAAACAATAAATACTTGGGGGGGGGGGGGGGGTGTGACACTGCACCACATTGAACTTTACTGCTGTTGTTTAGCTCATGTTAAAATGTTGTTTTCTTTTTTTTATTGTAATCAGGGTTCTGTGTCCAGAAGGGTGCAGGAATGAGCCTGCGTACTGGGCTCCAGTGATTGGAACCAGCATCTACGCTGATGTGAGTAGCTACTGTGTGTGAAGTGCGATGGAGGTTCATCATTTATCCGAACGAAATGACATAAATATTCTGAATCAGCCATTCTTTTAGATTTAAGGTTGAGGAGGACTCTAAAACCATGGCCTGGCTTTTGTCAACAACTCTTCTCTTAGTACTCTGCACAGTTAAGAGACCTAAACCTATAGTTATAGCTATAACATAGCAATATATACATTATACATTACATTGTTATATACATTATAGCAATATATTGTAGTGTGGGCTTTGCTTTTTCATTAGATTTATAGTTAAAATTGTAGTCATAATCAGCTTGACTGCTTCTATATAATATTTAAACGTCTTCTGTAAGAGATAAAGCCGCGGGATGATTACTGTTATGTAAGCCTTACAACCCTCAGATGGACTCGGTGCCTTTTGGCTTCTGTTCTACATTCCACTGTCAAAACCTTGTGCCTCCCCTTCCAACTGGCCACAGATCAGAGCCGCCTTCTCCGGGAAAGCATTTAAACCCTTCTTGAAAGTTCTTGAACCAACATAACAAAGATGATGGTTCCAGAAAAGCTTCTGCTTAATGCCACTACACGTACATAAGGGTATAGACATAGCATAAAAGTCCAGATGGAGTGTATGCATCGCTTCAGAGGGGAGAAATGAGGTTTATGTGTAAAGAGGCAGGCAGATATCCAGCAATCTTTCACTGCCACTGCGTGGAGAACGTGAAAGGGGTCTGGCCTAGCAGGAGCTGTGATGAATGAGTGATCCTTTGGGTTGAAGATAAGAACTGTGTGTGTGTCAGGTCCTGCCAGACTAATCCAGGGCCGCGAGTGTGTCATAGTACGCACTGCGTAAAACCTGGATGCTTATTCCATCTGTCTGCGTTTCAACAAACCGAGGTCATGTAGTTTTGGACACCCTAGAATGCGAGCTGGGTTTCTATGGAGGTCTCTTGTGACCGTTACGCAAACACTATTTTGTGAGATTTTATGTGTAGGTTAAAGCAACGATGTGTGGATACTATAACAGGGATCAGCTGCATATGGGCGCACATGGTGTGACTATATAAAACCACTAGCGCGACGGTCAGTGGTACACACGTTTGAGGAGAGTGCACTATAACCAGTGCTTAATTTGTAAAACATGAGGTAAGGGAACACCAAGAGTTCCGCGATCCGGCAAGTCAGCAGCGAGCAAAAAGGTCCTGGAACATAGAGACAGTTCTCCAAGTGCTCCTACAAAATAGAAGAGCTGTACTAATGAAAAGTGCTTGTTTACCTTATCTAAATATCATTTGCCTTTTTTCACTATTTCTAACCTCAAATGAAGCACTAGAATATAATTGCATTAACCCCTCTTAAACAGAGCTCTAGCGTCTGCCGGGCAGCTCTCCATGCTGGTGTGATCAGACCTACTGGAGGCTATGTGGACATCTTGCCTATGGAAAAGAGACAGAGCTACACTGGCAGCCTGAAGAATGGCGTTCAGTCTGAAAGGTACTCAATTCTGTTCCTTTTTATTGTTTTCTTTTGTTCTCCAGTAATAGAGTCCATGTGTTAGAACTTTGTGCTTCCAGGGCCAAGTGTGCCCATGGCATGTTAGTGGTCTCAGAGTAATCGTATGGAGTTCTCGGAGGACGGACCACACAAGAACTCTTTGCTTACTCTAGCAGAGCAGTTCAATGGGGTGTGCTAAATGCTGAGCAGGCAGAATCGGCTCCAGTCCATTGGAATCTGAGGCCGGATTCCTTTTCCCATCTCAACCGGATTGATCAGTACCCCAGTACCAGCTACCTGGCTAGATTAGCCGGGGAGACGGATTTGAAAAGTGGCACCTAGTGAAGGGTTTTCTTAATCGACTTGGTTTTAGTAGAACTAGACCAGGATATAATTCATTGGGGGAAAATATACAGAATGATTGCATTTTCTCCATATTTTGATTCTTTTTTTATGCTGTACAGTACAACAACAGCTGACCCATTTCTCTCCCTTTTGCAGTAAACCCCATGTTCAGGGCGCCTCATTCCGTGTCTTCACTGTACGAGAGTGAACTGTCCAAATACAGGGCCCCTCAACCAGGCTTACACGGTGTTCCTGACAGAGCATAACATTTTAGGCCATTCAATACCTTGGTAACCTCTTCAGTTTTTCTCTGTGGAGACACACCAATGGACTGTTCTGTTATCTCTACCATCGAAGATCTCACCATTCCTGAGGAGATTCTCAAACGTTTGTTTGTCTGAAAGGATGATTTACCAGCAGCGCTGGTTTTATATTTACATATTTACTTTTTTAAACATTCTCTATTTTTATATTGATCCCTTTCAAAAGAATTTATGTATTGAAAACGTTGTTTGTACTCTCCTGTATAGATCCTTTTTTTTTTTTGCACTTTTCACTGAATCTTTTGTTCTTCGTTCCAGCTTGCTTTCGCTTTGCTTCCATTTCTAATGACCCTACTAAGTTTATTTAGTGAAGGGTAACAGGCATTGGGGCTCAAAGTCTTGGGGATTGTACATTACATGGGCTTTGTTCTCCTGGCCAGAGAGGCTTTCAGAGGATAGATGGATTCTCGGTGTATGAACAGAACTGGAGGGGAGGGTAAAAGCCGCCCGCCAATAAAAAGAAAAGCTTTCCTGTAGGTTTCTGTACAATCCTTCCAGTATCAATAGTATGCAGTTTGACTGAAGGTATAAAAACAATGAAGCCGCCTTTGCTTATTTGGAGAATAGGCACTAAATGCATGAATATGCAGGACTTCCACCATGGTAGCATGAAAATCTTTATAGTCCACACTTTTTAAAATCGGTTTATAAACATTTTTTAAATAGTTTTACAACCCCAGTCATGTTTTATGATGGTAAGACCTCTCGGTAGATCATACACAAACCAGGCACTGAGATTGTGACAGAAAGTAAGGAAAGATAGAAAAATGATTTACCATGTTCATGTTAATATGATAATAGTTCAATGCGACAACAACTACCACTTAAAGAGATCTCGCCCTCTTTCTCTCTCCCCCTCTTTTTTTTCCCTCTCTCTCTCTTTCTCTTCCTTTCTCTCCATGTGCTACCTCATTCTCTTGCTACAGCTTTAAAGTTAGGTTCTGGGGATGTCTGGGAAATTATTGTACAGCTTGGTGTAAATATTGTGGGCTATGACTTTTAAATAGTTCTTGATGTAAAGCTGTTGTCGGTGAAAGTTTGTTTTGAACCTTTTACCATTGCTAAAATCTTTTTAGTAGATTTACTAAAAATCTAAATGCTAAATTTGCCTTAAGTGAATATATTAATGAAAAGCTCCAGCAGTACCGCTGACATGATTCCGGACATGATTCATTCAGTGATTTTTCATGGCAGGTACTGAAGCCCAATGTTTTCATTTTGATTTGGAATGTGGCAGGCACTAAAATGTATTTTTGCACAAAATTGAAAATAAAAGTATGTAAACTGTTTATATACTCCAACATACTCGTTCCCGTTGTTTGTGTTGGTGAATAGTGTGCATGTACAACAGCTCGAAGACTTGGGGACTAATTGTAATCTTAATCACAAAAGGATATTTATTGAATGTAGGTCAGATTTGTTCCATGTGAAATGCATTTCTGGAGGGCTTACAGACTGTAACCAGCTGTTGGACGTTTGTAAGAAAAACATGGTCGCAACAAGAGAGTTGCGAGTTGAAACAATGGTAAAGATTATTGCCCTACCAAGAAGGAAATCACAAAGTAATTGATCTCAGGTAGCTGAAGCTAGGTGAAAAAATGGAAGGTTGTAACATTCAAACATGCAGGTAAACCAAGGAAACTAAGAGCGTGTAAATGTGCGTGCGCACGTGTGTGTTTGCATCGGGGACTGTGGTGGCCTAGTGTTTAAGGTACTGGACTATGGACCAGAAGGTCCAGGGTTCAAATGCCACCTCTGCCAAGCTGCCACAGTTCGGTCCCTGAGCAAGGCCCTTAACTCTCAATTTCTTGGATTGTAAGACTGTATGAATTGTAAGTTGCTCTGAGTAAGGGTGTCTGCTAAATGACAGACGTAAACAGTAAATGAGAAAACTATAAAAGAAAAAAAACGAACGGTCTGAAAAAAATCTGTGTGGCAGAACTGTAAGATATCAGCTAAATGAAATTATTCGGCAATTCATTACAAACATGCACTGGTTTGATTTGGTAACGTTCTAATGAAATATATGAAGATCGATGCTTGAAGTAAACAACAATGATATGGTGTAACATGTCAGGTAAAGGACAAAGAGTGATAGAAATCATCAGTCACTGCACAGGTGTACATTGACGTTTTGGACGCATCTTTCTTTCCATTGATAGAAAACAGGCTTCGTAATCATGAAGTCATTTGTCAGAATGATAAGTCATTTTGCCTCAAAGAAAAGTTCAAGTTTTTCTTTAGAAAAGGCATATCACCTTAACGACATTGAAAATTTATGGTGGAAATTGACATGTTGAAATGAAATTTTGATGGTGGTCCATGATGAGGCTTGATCCCAAAAAGCTCATCTGTGAATCGCTATTTGAGAACATTGGAATCATCAAAATAGAAGATTGTTTTTCGTTAGTGCGTTAAAGAATTTAGGCTGTCATTAAAGGAGGAGCAGTAAAGTACCAATTGTGAGGTTTTTTATCTTAATGATTTCAGAATTCTTTCCTCGTTTCCGAGCTGAGTGATTCCACCATTTTTATCTACTTGATCTAGAAAACGTATGCCATCAAGTTAAATCATTTAATTTGTCTGAGGCAGGCTTCAGCTATAAAACAGCAAATAAACAAATCCATTTTATTGAGTTTTAAAGCTGGGTGTACATCCAAAGTTTGGTGATTGCGTTATTGTTGCCAGGGGTTTAATGCGACCCAGCATCGTGGTTTTTTTTTTTTTTTTTTTTTTTGTTTTTTGGAAAAATAATCGAAGCATTTCAATTCTGATCTGGGTTACTTTCATAATTCCAAAATGTATCTGATACGTGGCGTTGTGACCTCAGTGTGAACAGATCAGATCACAGTTCATGTGACTTAAATATCAACAGCGCCAGCAAACAGTGGAAATCCCTGCACTCTTTTGAGTACATGCCATGAGCTCAACTGCTTGGAGTACCATGATATTATATTATACTGATTTATATTATACCGCAAATATAATGAATGACTCTGCAAATCTCAGTCAAATTAATAAGGTTCTGCCGATTCCATATAGATCAGTCAGTCTGTAGTAACCAGCTCTTATTACCAGCTACTACAATCCCAACCACTACTCACTTTTAGTGGTCTGCTTCAAACTTGAGTGCGTATAGATAGTTAGATCTCACCTAAATCAAATGTATTTTAAAAAGGAATGCCATGTCTCTGCATCTGCTATTGTGTCCAAACAAATCTCATTATGGAAAGCTATGAAAGGTTTGGCCATTATTAACGTTCTGAGTCAACATTTATAATGTTAGCCAGCATCTCAGGTTTGATCCTGAACTTGGACTCTGCCTGGCTGGGTTCGCATGTCCTCCCCAGGCCCCGGCAGGTTTACTCAGGGTGCTCTGGTTTCCTCCCACCGTCTAAAGATATGCACTAGCCTAAGTGATTATGCTAAATTGGCTGGATCTGAGTATGTATGACTAGTTTCACTGTAACTTTGTGCATTGATGTAACCTTGTATCTATCATTAAAAAGTCCTTGATGATGAAAATGATATTAAATAAACAAACAACCAAAGTACATTTTAATGTGAATAATAAATTGAGCACTTGCATTCGCATTCTCCATTTTATTTGTTCTTGGGGGTGTACTGGCTGGCTCAATGTTTCGTTTTTTTACATGCGTGTCAGTTCAAGGGCATGAGCCGGTGTAGTGTAGGATTCAGGCCACATTAGCATGAAAATATGAACAAGATCTGTCAAAAGTCTGACTCGGACCACTTTTCCCAGCACTGTGTATATAGACGTGTTGTTTAAGGATGCTGACACCTTAGGTGATGTACCAATCTGGCTCTGAATTATGCCAATGTGAAACCAAAATGGATATTGTAGTATACCGTTTTGTCCTTTGACGTCCAAATACAATTTGTACATCGGAAGATGTACAAATTGTATATCTGTGCTGATAAAAACATTAGATAGACGCTCATGTTGGTTTCTCTTGGATAATCCTGGTTGATTAGCTGGTACAGAACACTGGGTTACATGGGAAGGCCAGCTTGGCGATTTTGACTAGAGTGGAAGATGACATGGCCGCCGGCAAAACCCGCAAATGTGTTCAAAATACAAGATGCTAGTTAAATTTAAGTCAGCAGGCAGGGTTTTCAGCTTTAAGCGGGGCTGTTTTATTCCTGTAGTTAATTTAGCCAATTAACATGAAATGTAGTGTTTTATCTGTGGTTTTCTTCAGGTTTTTAACTTCCAGTTCAGCGTAGCAGCAGCACTGTCCAGTATAAACCAGCAATAGCCTTGAGGCAAACTCTCAAATTTTAATTGTGGTTACTATTGACAGCAGTCATAACAGTCCAGTCCAGACCACCCAGATTTGAACCAGCCACCCTTACTGTCTGGCGAGCTTTCCCATTAGTTACTGTAAATGATAAACAGTAAGGTAGCTCAGGTCCTAAACCATAAAGGAAAAGTGGTATGTTAACTGGTTTTGTCATCAATCGATGACGGACTTGTTTCTGCACGGATATTTTGAACTGGAACTTGATATTGTTTTATACATACATGTAGTGTATTTCATAAAAATACATGCAATGCATTCGGAAAGGCTTGTGGCCTTGTTCTTAAATTAAAAAAATGAAAACAGAAATATTGCAGTGATATGAGTATTCAGAGTATACTCAGTGCTTAGTTTTAGCATCTTTGGCAGTGATTACAGCCTCCAATCTTCTTGGGCATGGCGCCACAAGGTTTGCACATCTTGATTTGGGCGATCTTCTGCCATTCCTGTCTGCAGATCTTCTCAAGGTCTGTTAGGTTGGATGGGGACAGTCGGTGGACAGCCATTCTCAGGTCTTTCCACATTTTCCAGACGTTTGATTGGGTTTAAGTCAGGGTTCTGGCTGGACCATTCAAGGACATTCACATTATTGTCCCTAAGTTTAGAACACCCCTATTATTTTAATTCAAGCAGTTTCATGTCTCGGTGTACCTTGAAACAACACTGAATAAATAAACATAAAGAAATCATGAAATTTGCATCTAAGTGGAAAATTGCATCCACATTATTGACTCATCAAAGTAGCCACATTGATTCATTCTGTAAACCAAGTATCGTTTTTTTCCACAACACTGTGGCAGAACTTCCCACAGTGTGTTGCACTTGTCGGTTGCTATGCTTTCACCTTTCTGTCTAGTTCCAGTTTGATGGGGTTTATGTCTTTAAACTGTGCTGACCATTCCACTCTTGATTGCGAGACTAATGCTTTGCTGCTGTCCAAAGCAAGATGAACCACTGACCAACTAGGGATAGATTTCAAAGGTACTGCAAAATGCTGTGGTAGGTACCACACATTTACCATGGTCACAGCATACCTAATGCCATGGCATTTGAAATGAAATGGATTTATGGAAATTTAGAATAGAATAATTATAGTAACATACGGTTGTGACCCTGTATATGGGACTGTATGATGGACCAGATGCAATATGAACGATGAGCCAGAGGAAACAAATATGCAATATTGAATTTGTTTAAACAGTTTATGTAGTTCTAGGCTAGAGAGAATATACATTTAGTGAGCAACAAACAAAGAAGTACGACTTACAATAGGACAGGCACATAGACTTGCGGGCACCATTGTATTACATATATGTATTTGCATTATATATGTGTGTGTTTGTTTAAAATGATCTGTTGTATGCTTTAATAATTGACCATTTAATGATCTAGGATCTTGAAATTGAGCAGGGCAATGGGCATTTATTACTAGAGCTGTAAAGTTCAGTTCTATCGACCACCCAAGCAATCTTGGATGCTAACCATAAGCCGCATGTACCGCTTTCTCATGCTGTGGACATAGGGTGGTTTGGAACAGTGTATTTAAAACAGCCTAGTATCCAAAATACGGCATTAAAATAATCCTATTGACATACGTAGGGGATTGAATGATATCAGTGTGACCTTGCTAGACCTGCAGAAGCAGACCCAGTAGGCCAGTAATCTCTTTAATAAAACAGTCTAGACCCTTGCAGCAATTTTGCACATCTGTTTACTAAACCACAGCTGTCTCAATCAGTTTTGAAAGGGTTATGAGTATGTGTACATGCATCACAATGCTGCTTTCTGATTATTCAGGTGGCCATGTTAATACTGCATACTTTTATTTCTTACGTCGGATTACCGCCTAGAAACCAGATAAATCTGATAAAGAGATCTTGATTTTTGCCGAATAGTCAGACTATCGGTGCATGTGCGCACACTCTCTGATTTCAAACATACAGCTGCAATGTACAATTTATCCCACAGTCCATTCTGGGAATCCCTGAGCTCCAGTAGTCAGATAAAGGAAAGGAGAGCATTGTGCAGGTTCGTCACCCTATAAGAAAACAACAGCGTTTGCTTTTCTCAAGAAAGATCTGTTTATTCCACTTACTCCCTGACCAAAACAAATCCCTACACTTCCGAAAGTCTCTTTTATGTGCCCACTATAAGAAAAACACAGAACCAATACACTGTTTATAGAAGGGCACCACAGAGGAAGCCATGCTCTCCAAAGAAACCCTGCTGCAAATGCTTGCACAAATCTACCTGAAAATTTCACAATGATTTTGGGGCAATGTACTGTGGACAAAAAAGCACAGTGCTTTGTTTTGACTGAAATGGATGCACACCAAAACCAAGACCTCGTCCTAAAACCAAAACCTCACCACTTGTTTGTGGCTGTGGTTTTGGGCCCTAAATGAGCAACCAAGTCTAACTAACTGTATGCATATTAAATTCTGAATGTGCTTCGTTTGGTAGATTGGTAAGCTAAATAAAAATAATTGTTCATTAATTGTAAACAATTCGCTGACTCATCTGACTCCTCTGTTTACCATCTTTGAGCTAACATTTCATCACACACTAGCTCGCGCCACATCTTTCACACTGTAGCAAATGAAGGAGAAATGTGTTGGGTTGTTATGTAAGCAAAGGATTTTCTACAGACTAAGGGTTAAAGAGGATGGACTGAGGAGCCTCTGAGCTTAAATGATTCACAGACTTTGTGTTCATGCGAAGTTAATGCGATTAAACCTTTGTAAACACTTCTGTAGTGTTCTTTTATTCTCCATGTCATTCTCATTTTACCGCTACTTAGAATGCTTTTTATACTGTTACTATGATAGTGAAATTAGACTGAATTAAGAACTTTTTCCAATATAGTGCTTGCTAATTACATGATTTTGCTTGATTTTAAAGAGAGCAGTATTTGCTGTAAACAAAAACCTAAGGCAAATGTAGTTTCCTATTTTTCTCCAAACCTTTACACTGTGACGAGAAGAAAAATAGATCAAGATGATTTACATGCTCCTCTTAATCACATACGCTCTCTCAGTCGATTATCCACTGGACTGTATACTGGAAACAATTTCTCTATCTCTTTCTCCTTCTATCTTTCCTTCTCTGTTCCCCTCTCAAAATAAACAAGAGACTGAATGGTGCACCAAGATTTTGACTCATGACCCCACAATAATTTAGGAATGTCCCTAAATGCTTTTATTTTTTATTGTTTTTTTTTCTGGTACCCAAATCTGATCCAAGTATTCATTGCGCATCTGCTAATGTTGTTACAGATCCAGTGGTTCTTATTCTGCACATTAAAATTAAGGAAACATGTACAAAATAGGCAAGACGACAGAATGAATCAACATTAAATAGTGTCAGCACTTTTACTGTTTGTATTTATTTAAATTCGATTTGAAGCAACATTTGTAGCCCTTACAAATGTAGAACGGTTGCATGGTAAAACACTTTAGGCAATACACATTGCACTCAAACCTCCCTTAAAACGGGTATATGTAAGCTTTCTACAGTAATACAGCAATACAGTTATGACTAGTCTTGGTTTTTGTGTATAGCTATAACCTTGCGTCTGCCGCTGAAATGGCCACTGGTGCCGATAATGATGTTAAATAAACCAAATAAAAAAAAACAGCCTGATGATATGTTTAAGGATGGACCTGTAACACAAGAGAAACGTGCATGTTCGTATGTTTCATGGGAAAAAGGAGTTTAGAGAGTTATTGTTATATTTGTATTGTTTATTCGTATAGTGATGCGCGAGGGAGTAACCACACGACAGATACCAAGACGAAGTCCAGGCTGCTGAGATCAATATAAGTGATTCATAAGGTTAGATAAGTGTAATATTCAGTCTGAACATGGACTGCATGACTTGTGGTTTGAGGAGGTCTCGGTGTCCTGTGGGGTTGATAAAAGATTTAAAGACTTGTACAGAATTGTGTAGTGATTGCCGTGAATAAGAAAAAGTGGCTGTGGAAAAAGCCAGTGGAAGAAGTATGAGAGGAGTTGTAAAATTGAAGCAACAGGCCAAGGAAATTTGGAGGGTACATACTCAAGCAGCTGGACAAGTTTGAAGGTTATTGGAAGTTCAGCTTCTGCTTGCCATTTGAATCCCTGGCAAGGCCCAGTGTAAATTCCGATTAATACAAAACATTAGAGAACCAGTGTATGCTCACTATCAGATTATACTTATTGTTTTTGATATATTTAAAAAAAATATATATATATATATATATATATCTGTCATAATTGGTTTTAGCTGGTGGGCTGGAAGCTTGCTAGCAGGCAAAGCTACATGTACAGTTTTTCAAGCTTTATCCCAAAAACATACAATCACACATTCATATTCATAGTATGGAAGTACAAGGTGAGTCAAAAGACACAGGACATCCTTTATTTCAGAAACATATCTGAATACCCAAGCAAGTAATGGGTGAGGGAACTGGAACTGGGAGGGGTCTGGAACAAGGATGCATCTTGAAATCCACCATATTGGATCAAGGGCAGGCTTTCTCCAATGGGAAGGTGGTCATGTAGCATATCAAAGAGTACCAGAAATGTCTCAGAAGTCGATTGCAATGAGATTCGCAATATCTTTTGTGGTTCAAAAGTTATCAACATAGAAACTTCAAAACTTTTGTTGTTCATCAGAGTAAACTGAAAATGGGCTTGACAATTCTGTCCGAGGAAAACAGCTGCTGTATCATAGCCACAGGCTTCAACAACCGAGCGTGCAATTTATATTTTTATTTGTTTTTGATGAGTGAATATCTAAACTTAACTGATATCAATTGCTGAGGTGGGCACAGATGCGAGTCGAAATGTTTACGGGTTCTTTCTTGGTCCATCCCACGTCTTTCCACCAAGGGATAATGAAAATCGAGCTTCGGTCCTTTACCCACAACACACTTAAAACCAGGGAATAAAACAATAAAACTTCACTTAAACAGACTGTGTGCAATATAAAAAAAAAAAAAAAAACATCGACTGATCCAACCAAGTTATTGATAATTTAATCTCTTTGAGTCTCATGTATGTGCAACCTCTCTGTACATCACTACTAAAACCAGTGTTATTAAACAATATCATGCAAGTAAATATACTCTCATCACTTATGAGTTCTTACATTTTATTGATAGTGTTTTGATTAAATACACTGCTCACAAAAATTAGGGAATATTTAAAAATAAATATGAAGAGGATCCCACAAGAACTGCTGAACCATCTGATCCTGTCCATGCTCCATCACTGTCAGTGTATTTGGCAATCTAAGGTGATCATACACCCTACTGAACAGTCAATGTGCGGCACTCTCGTGTAGTTTGACCTGCTTCTGTTCACCCCTGTAAATATATCACTTACTACTCAACCACATTAACTCAGTTTGCATCTCGTATGCGATTCTGAACAACGTTCCTTTACTTTTTATTTGCTATTCTGATGAACTTGTTCAAGAACAAATCAAACTCTTCCTTTTTAATCGCTTCATATTCATTTTTAAATAACTATTTGTCCACAGGGCAGTAAAAGACTCACTTCAAATAGATGTCAAAGAAGATATGATATAAGATGCTGGAAAGATGGCCAAGAGCTGAGGAAGTAGATCCTCCCCAAAAGCCAGCATGTTGAGTGAGAGCAATAAATAACATGAGGTCTGTGAATGCTATCAGAACACTACACAAGAATGCAAAAACTATGATAGATGGGTAGTAGTAGATAATATCCAAGTTCTTTATGTCCCAAAAACAATGTCTCTCAGAAACTCTAGGATATTAAGTGCTAGCATTGTAATCTATATTAGTTATAGGCACAGCCAAAAGGCAGGACATGAATCTAGTGAATAACTCCACCTCATGCCAGCTTTTACCAGGTGTCAAGTAAGTATAATTAAAAAATATAATTGGCTGGCTTTCATGACTCTATTGTTAATCCGATTGACACAAGCCATATCATGTTTAATTACCTAACGGGCAAATGCATTCATTCTTATGAACTATGTGTTATAATCCATTTTCTCAGACTGGTGGTCTAATAGTGGAGAGACAGCTAGTAGGTGTTATCTATATTATTAAAAAAATTATGTAAAAGACAAGATGCTGGTTTATTCCAGAATATTTTTGTGCTCTGGAGAAAGGTTGAGGATATCCAACTGACAGAATAAGTAGCCATGAAGCAGAAATGAGGCTCCTTCATATTTTTTTACACTTTGTTGTTGTTGTTTCTCTTTTGGCTGCCCCCACAGTGGACCTGAACGATCTGTATTTATATCCGGCATAGGTTTACACTAAATGTCCTTCCTGATGCAGCCCATCCCATTTATCCCCGTCACATTTCCAGGATTTAAACTCAAGTCCTCAAACACTGCAAATCTCAGGAGCTGCCTTGACTCACCGAGTCGTTTAATGACCATCGAATCAACATCTGTTTGCTTTAATGACCAAAGTCCTGACAATTATAACAAATTATAATAGGAAATCTGTATTTTAGCTCCAGATGTTGCAGCTTTAGACAGTTTTAGCATGTATATTTTTACTGCCATAAATATAATTTGTCATATGTTGATGTTTTATTTACATCTTTTGTATTTAATTTATTGTCAGGAATATTTATGTACTTTACATTAAGTACGTGCGGAACGTAAGTAGGATCTACGTTACAGTCGACATTTAGATGTCAAAATTTTACATTGTTTAAAGAGTGATACTACATTGCCTGTTCTGGAAATTACTGCTTGTTTTAGCTCAATTCCTCTTGATTGTGTGAGCCAGTGATTATTTATGTTTATATTCTATTGAGTTCATTTGCATTTTGATTCTGCAGTACTTATTAATGTGTACTTGTAACTGAAGTAACAGGGTCTTCTTTATTTCCTGGGAAGAGTAATTATTTAGAACAGTTTAGACTTTGGAAGCCGTGTAGATGGAAGTGTTCCACTGGTTTTTTTCAGCTGTATCATTTGCACACAATTGTGAACATACCCTTTATATTTTCTTTACAGTAGCACAAACTGACTGTGTTGGGAAGAGGTACTGTATATATAGCTGGGATAAGTAATGGGTAACCATAAAACATCTATAGCATCTCAAAGTATGGTATAAAATACTAACAAGGTAACCTATTTGAAATGCAGAGGTGCAGCAAGTAAGTAGGAATTTCACAGCTCTGATTTGCTCACTATATGGATCTTCACATACTCTGTGTTTTTTCCTCCCATCTTGCAAAAACAGGTGCCATTAATTGGCCTGGCTACTCTAAACTGACCCCACTTCATTGTGCTTATTGTGAGAAACTCCATTTCCCAGAATGCATCCAATCAGTCCTAACAAACAATTCTTCACCACATTTGAGCAGAAACACCTGTGACCTGTTGTTTGCAATGCAATTATTACCATTTTCACTGATTAGCTGCCTCTGGCTTGGTATTAATATGGGGATATTTTATTGGGGATATTTTTTAAATATTTTTGAAATATCCCCTAATTTTTGTGAGCAGTATCTTAGCATGTGGTTAACATTTTTGTTAGTGCTTAGATTCTGATAACTGTTTAACTGTGGTCGTCGATTAGTCCTGTGCAGTGTAAGAAAGATACATTCTGGTAGATAAATGATTGGTTATTCATTGTGAATGGACAGAAGAGAATCCAGTTAAACTGCATGTACACACTTAGCAAGGTGTGTTTTTCAAACACAGTTATGGTTGATACAACTGCAAAACTTTACTTTGCAGTCAGAAATCTGTGTACGTCACTGAATTTGGTTTGAAGCATTATTAAAATGTACATTGTAGCACAGATTGACGTGGTTTTGCGAAGGTGGTAAAAGAGGGAGTGGTGATGGGCTGGCATTTGCAGGGCCCAATTAGTGGCTGCACCACTCCTTCCTGTTGCCACCTTCGCTAAACCACTTGAATCCACCAGATATACCTTGAGGACTCCTCGACTTCTATGCTTTTCTGTTTGTGTGAGTAAAAAGTGCTTGTGAGGATGAAGTAGTTAGAGCTGGAATGCAAAGGGGTTTAGTAATTGGTAAACATACCTAAGCCACACCGTTAGTGTGTTTACAAAAGGCCTCCTGAGTGGGTTGAGTGGACGGGTCTGAACAACTTCCAGACACTGTTTTATTTCTAGTGTGATATGAATGTATCCATCTAAGAAAACACTTAAAATAGCTTATATTCTCTAAAGTCAGTACTTACTACTATAGTCTGTGTATAAATGTTATTCAGATGATCGTTTGATGTGAAGCCTTGCTACCGAAATAGATTCAGAAGGCCATAGAACTTGGGAATGATTAATGAGGTGCTTATTTGGGTCAGTATGTACTGGATAGGGTTACATCCTGTTGGATGCAGGATTTGGAGTTTGGAGGACTGGAATAAATGTGTGGTTGCAGGTGACTCATGAAAAGAACACGAGTTGTGCTGTACTCCCTGTCTAAGTCACTCTTTTGGTGTAACTCTGACTGGGTTTACTGGGCACTTGAACCAATCTGATCGGTTCATTTTGGTAATCAGATCTTTGTTGTGCCCTGTCATTTGCTGGTTAGCTAATATTACTTGTTTAGCTTTCTACACACTGCAGTTTGTCGAGGTGACTAAACCCAAACTACATTTCAATAATATACAAGGAGATCATAGGGTGGTTTAACAGGGCTTGAAAGCAAGTGGTTGAGGCTAGCAATTACTGGCTCTAATTAGTGGTGGCACCTGCTTGGAGTTTCCACTTTTCATGTGTATGCCTAAATTGTGGAGCATTGTGCCCTGCTAAGAAGTAGCCCACATGCATTTACACTTAATAATCACAAATCTCCAGTCAGCAGGTTTAAATCCGCTTGCTGTATAATGTGTGAATTAGCACGTTACACTGGACCTCCAACTTCCTGTGTTTTTTACTGGCAAAAAAAGGTTATTGCCGCTGATAGGACAACTGATTTTACATAATCTATATAAACTGAAAAAAAAAGCAACAGTTTCCAGGTAACGTTTAGAATCAAACAGTTGTTAAAGTCTTTTAAAACAGTGGTGAATATGATTGTGGCCATGACTTGCACTGCTATGGTGCACAGATCAATTTGGGCAGTGCAGAAAAAGCAAAGCAGCTACATTTTGTCTTCAAATCAAGGCGGTTACTCAATTAATTGTTATCAATCTGTGCAGTCGCTTTTCAGATGTGTTTGGAAATGCCTCCTGTCACATAAAAAGGGTTACCCTGTTAAAAAAAAACGTGCCCCACTAAATTTGCAAGAACAACAAGGCATGCAATTCAAATTTCACTACAGTCACTACGTTGCCCATGTAGTATTTGGAGTATAGTATAACTTGTATTACTTGTACAAGTATTACTGTAGTACACCTGTAGTATTTATAGTATAGTGCCAAAGTATTTCCCAAATGCTTTCAGTCTGAGTCAATTTCTTTCGATTTTTCTCATGGCGTAATGGCTATTTGCGGCTATTTAACCACAGACACACCGCAAGTAACGTATTGATATCTATATATTTAGTTAATGCATTTAATTACATTATTTAGTGTTAAGTTGTTTTTAAGTTCTCGTTCATGCAGAGTAATGCCCACTTTTGTTGACTCACTTAATCTATTTAGTGTTTGACTTGCTTTTCTTACGCGCAGCAGTGCCCCCATGACCGATTGGCGGGCATAAGGTTACAGCAGTGCCTCTACATGTTACATGCTGTGCCCCAGTACCACAAGCAGTGTTAAAAACAGCCCTGCTCTGTACCACTTTGTCTAAAAACAGATCATAATACTGTGTTAGAAGAAGATCCACATTCTTCTACAGGTATGGAATTTATTGTAAATAAATCCTAAACTTTCCACAGCCCATAAACCCCTTCTGGAATTCTTCTGGCACAGATGTGCTCTGTTTTCACTTTGTGGGGAAGAAAGGCCACTTGTATAGGTCCAGTAGTTTATGGCCACTATAGATGCAAAGGTTTGTGGATACCCAAAAAAACGTGTACAAAATCATTGTTTTAATATATACACTGCTCACAGATATAAGTGGATATTTTAAAATAAATACGAAGAGGATCACACAAGAACTGCTGGACAATTTGATCCTGTCAGTGCATTTTGGCAGTTTTGAGTGATCATACACCCTACTTGAACAGTCAACGTGAGGCACTCTGGTTTAGTTTGACATGCCCCGTGAATATATCACTTGCTATCACTTGCCATAATTGAGTTTGCATCTCATTTGAGTCGTCGAACAACTTTCTTTGACTTTTCATCTGCTTTTCTGATCTTGTTTAATGAAATACAATGAAATGCTTCTTTTTTAATAACATTGCTTAATATCCATTTTGAAATAGCCCCCCAATGTTTGTGTGCAGTGTAGTTCTTGCTCTCCGTAGAAGGCTTTTCACTAGATCTTGGAACATGGCTGTAGGGTTGGACACCAGTAGGTAGAATTCAAATTTATCACAAAGGTATCCGATGGAGTTAAGGTCAAGGTTTTAAATCGCTTTATGGACTGTTTTCTAGCATGGAAGGGCAAAAAGGTTCATGATTCCATGCTTGTGAGTTTCACATTATGAACTTGTTTAGGAGTGTGAATGCAATTGCTTATGTCCTGCCAGATCCATTAAAGCTTCAACATGAAATATTCCAAAAAGATTGCCATTCCATAATGAGAGGTAATTATGTAATATGCCATATAATAAGTATGAGAAAAATATATTTGTTTTTTCAGTATCTGATGAAAGACAAACAGAAGATTGTGGTCGCTGGTTGAGGCCAGACCATCTGCTTAAAATATCAGCTGACAATTACTAATAAATCTAATTTCATATGGGTGGCTACGACAAAATCTCAAACTCGTAATTTAAAACGGTTTCAGACATCAGGCAGGAAAACGCATCCATCAGCAGTGCTATCTTGCGGAGTGTTAAAGTTACAAAAAATGCTTTATCTTAATCTTGTCAAATGCTCTGTTTTTTGAAAACTTTTGATTCTTGGTTGTACACTGAGCATGAGTAACTTCTTATGGTATTATAAACTTACTGGACTCCTGGGTAGTGCATCCTTTTTCAAAGGAAGTGTTCTTTAGTCTTATGACTGATAAAGATCAGCATTAAGAACAATATTTCAGCACTCTTTCCCGTTACTCACTGGGCTTTTGTAAATATTGCCGGCATGATGTCATAAGTCATCTGGTCTGGACCTTGGCGTTTCTGGTGTTTACTCATTAGGTCTGATAAATAGGTCATGAACCAAAATCGCAGCTTGGGTGGTGCAACATTTACTCCAAATCCTGCAGGTCATATAGCTTTGTGAAAGAAAGCATTTTCCAGAAGTGCTTCTTTTCCATATCAACTTCTCCAGTAGGCAAACTTACTATGTGGAAGAGTAAGTTATTAGTCAAAAGAGTATATGCATCATATGAGCCAATGGTTAAAACTTAAACCCTGGTTCTGACAAGCTGCCAGGGAACATGGCTCTTGGCTATGTTATGATATGTGCTTGGATGAATAGGATTCTTTTATTTTCGTCTTCTGTGGGTTCGATCGTTCTCAAATGATCATGTTGGAGGTGAGTGTTGGTGTTTTGTCCTTGTGCCTACACTTTGTGAAAACTTTTTGATATTTGCTTTGATACACAGTTAAAACGTATTTTTTGTATATAGTTTTAAAATGCTTTGATAGTTGCTTTTAAACTTTGGATATTTGCATGTAAAGCTTGTTTATGCCTCCGCTTGTCTACTTTTGGTTCTTGTGCTGGGATGCTAGCTTTCCAATTCTGGAGTGTTATACAGTCATAAGAGTTCTAAAAAAAACATCTTCTGGTGAATTAGGTTGAGGTAAAATTTAAGAAGTTCGTCAAGATCAGATTCTAAATTAAATTATAAAAATTATGTTCCTAGAAACTCTTAATATACAGCAGCTGAAGCATTTTTCTATTTATAATGTACTTTTTGTACAGCTCTATCAGTGTCTAGGAACTTTCAAACATTAAATACACTCCCATGTATATATGGGGCCGAAACAAATCTTATTATATATGCGTAATGTTATTAGCTTATTTGGACCTTAATTGAACAAAGAACGTGAGAGAAAATAAGAAAAATAAGCCACAAGTCGCCACTTAGTCACTGCAAAGCAAGTCAGCGAGATATGGGAGGATTCCTGGGCTTCCCGAAAGAATTTATGGTTTTATCAAAGATCAGGAAATCCGAAAAGCTGTGTTGACAAGAACAAAACCAGCAGGTTTTTCAACCACTTTTAAGTGCAGTCCGTCAAGAGAAGGTGTCAGATCATACTGGATAAGTTCTTCAAACGTTGATTGGAATTTAG
Organism: Parotocinclus haroldoi; assembly: GCA_034779995.1. Lineage (NCBI taxonomy): Eukaryota > Metazoa > Chordata > Actinopteri > Siluriformes > Loricariidae > Parotocinclus > Parotocinclus haroldoi. The sequence continues at coordinate 19,034 of JAUZST010011903.1, forward strand.
TAAGAACTATTTTTTTACAGTATTATGCTTCGCATGCTGAGTATCTATACATTGTGTTGGAGATCGTTTCGAAAAACTTGGCTGCAAGTTTATTTTTCAATTAACAAAGTTTGTAAGCAACAGTAGTTCTCGTTTGTACGTTCACTATACCTGTAAATCGCCCAATAAAGGTTTAATAAACATTTAATATGTTAAATAAATACATAATATATATATATATAAAATAGCTGCTTACCTGAAAATGCCATTATCTACTGCCAGGGCTTTAGATTAGATTACTTAAAAAAGGACGTTGAGAAGCAAAAAAATCCCTAATGTTCTTAGTCAGGAGAGCTATGGGGGGAAATATTGTAGAATCTTCTGGTCGCCAAATCTCCAAATGCTACAAATGCCATCTGCATGGCAACAGATTATTTGAAAGGCTTATCAGGATAAAAGCCTTTCCTCTAATAAAAGAAACACAAATGTTTCCTGTCCACAAAATTAAGCTTACCAGTCCCCAGATTTAATTGACATAGAAAATCTACAGGTATGTGGTATACTAAAGATGAGAATGCATGAGGGAGGGATCAGGAATATGTATGATGTGGATAGGTTCATGTAAATAAGGCACATGCTTTAAGTGCTATTTATTCCCTCTGTTATATTAAGCTAATTCGACAAAAGGTTGCATCAACAAATTTCATCTTTACCAGGGGTACCAATAAACGTGGCAGAGATTGTAAACGAGAAATTAGTCAAATTAGAAATGATTTGAAGCTCAGATGACGAGGCATGTGCTAAGATCAGATTAATGCCCAGATCTGTTAACTAGTAAATGCCACTTCATGAACTGTGTCCAAGGGAAAACTTCGTCAAGGAGACCAACCTTTATTGACTTGTTCAACAGAAAAAACTTAAGGAAGAGAACTTCTTATCCTACCTCGATATACCACACCCATCCATTCAATCCATTAAAGTTGGATTGTGCTAAAACAGCTTAAAAGAGAAAAAACAACAAGGACTCTTTCCACTCAGATACGTGACAAACGTAACGTAGACTTTTTAGATGCGATATATTTTGTAAGCAGTGTGCATTTCTCTTGTATCCAAGTTGTGTAAGGTTTTCCCTCTGATTCTATAAATTATTTTAACCACCAAGTGTGCAGATAATCCATCTGTTGTTCCAAGGACTAATGACAGAGATGTGTGATTTTATGACTGTTTCTGACTGTAATATCCTGAAACTAGAATTTACTGTTGCTAATTATGCGCCAGTTATTTCAATGTACTTACCCAAAGACCTTTTCATTACACGGGCCAGACAAAGGAGGAGTAGAGACAGTTCAGATGGTTGGGCTGAAATCCAATAGTTTCAACTGTCTCCACTTAAGAACCATAAATACTGGCCTGCGGTTTCTTTTGACGTCTTGGCATGCTTGTTTACCGTGGTGACTTTGGGTCTGAGGTTATGGTCTTGTAGTGGCAAACGCTGTTGATACTTTTTTTTTTTTTCGTTTCAGAAAACAGTTATCTGAGACAACATTATGAGTCTTTGACGTACACTGGCAGCGTATTTGCCAGGCTTTCTGGTTACTCTTACTGGAACTTGTAGCCTAAGCACAATCCACTGGGCAAAAGCTACATAATAAAGTGGAATAGTGGGACGGTCCCTACAACCTAAAATATATAGCCTCCCAAACATTAGTCACAGTACTAATTAGAGTATGTCTTGTTCTTGTCCCTGTTCTGCTCACATTTTTTTGATTGTACTGTTGTGCAGTATTTACAAAATTACTAATATGTTTCCAATACGTTGAGAACACGTGAATCATTTCCCAAAAACAATCCCTGTTTTTAGTTATTCTTTGGCTTCTCTAAATTCTGTGGATTCATTATTCACCATCTGCAATGAGGAAAGGTTATGATGATGCACAGTTTTGTAGGGAGTACCAAATAATCACTTTTCAGGCTTTAACCCCGCACAGGTGTAAATGTATCCTGCACAGGATGCCAGTCATTCTCTGGGCTGTTGGAGTGCTGACAGATGATTCCCTGTCCTGCTTCACATTCTTCAGACCTCAACCAATGCCAGCTGTGTCTGCATTTGACGCCCGGCTCAGCTAGAAGGCAAAGCCATCACAGTTACCTTACATTTTTAGTTTTATCAATGGTATAATGACAGAATGTAATTACTTCTCAGTCTCTCATAGACAACTGAACAAAAAATAGGAAAAGTTTCTATAGGCTGTGGGATGCCATGTTGACCCTTCAGCTTGACCCTTCAATTAAATCAGATATGGTCTTTTTGGAAGGGTAGGAGCCAATAATTGTATTTTTTGGAAGGTGAAAAGGTTAAGCTCATGAAGTTTGGCATGAAGATCAGTGGAAAGGAGTATTATTTAGTGATGAATCAAAAAGTTGGAACTTTTTGTGTCCAGTCATTGACGGTATGTTATAAATGGTCATAATGGCATTGCTAATACAACAAATCTAAGGTGGCTTAAGACTTTAGGACAGTATTGTACCTCATGTAATTACTCAAGCATGTAATCAAGTGTCAACACGTCTTAATGTACTGCGTGTTAAAGGTCATTTGCTATTAAAAAAATACTGTTTTATGATATTAAAAATGAATTAATTCATTAAAAATTCATTGTTTAATTTATGATAACATTTAAAAATACAGGAAGACATTTTTGTCATACTGAGGCTCACAGAGTTGAGAGGCATAACGGTGCATAAAACAATAAGCCACTAAATAAATTGACTTTCCAGGTGCTTAGCGGAGCATTACGTGTCCAACCATTGACAACCTACCACCGTCACCTTTGCTTACAATGATGTCATGGATGAGAAGCCTGGACTGCCATGGACTGGAACCATATTGGCAAATCCAGGGGCTGTTTGGGTCCCACCGACGGTCGAGCTTTCAATACCTTGCCTGCAGTATGGCTGACTTGCTTTAAAATATTTGTAAGTGTTCATTTGTCTATGTGAAAAACCGAACTGGCTCTGACTGAACGTTCTGTTAAGCAACACTGGATATAACTGACTTTTTACTGTACAGCAGCACTTTAGTGCCCAAGTAAATCGGCCTAATGCTGACCTTGGTGTTGTTTAGCGTGCCTGGGCTGAGACTCGGTTCTAGAATTCTTAATAAAAAAATGTTGTGTGTTGGATTTAGAATACTTTGGAATGTCATGTGCCATTTTGAATGGTATTTAGAAAAAATTACACTAGTTCAGACACGTTGCTGTCTATTACATATGAATACTGATTTCATCATCACTGCTGTTTTTACATGGTACAACTTTGAAACTAGTCAGGAGTGGAAAAGTACTCTCCTGCCTGGGTGCCTCAGACGTACTTAAAGTAGCTCAGCTCAGCTTAGCTTTTGTGGCTTTACCCCCATAGAGTCTCTGTATGTGATCAGGTGTCCTGGAAGAATCTGCCTCTCACCACAGTTCTGCTGCTGCCAAGAACATGTCCAGTTATTCCCTCAGCCTCATCCATCTTTCAGAAGCAGACAAGGAGTTGTGTATATAAAAGCATCAGCACTCACAGTCATGCTATCATACATGTTCACACAGTGGTGGTTTTTTGAATAGAGCAGCCATTAAGAAAAATTATCTGTCCCACGGGGACATAATAGAATTTTGATTTACAGTTGCGGTCAACGTTGACACCCTTGATTGTATAAAACGGTGAAATAAGTATATACGTACCAGCTGAGTAAAATATACTCAGTTTAATAACCATATGATCAAAGTCCATTCACTTCAATGATCTGATCGCATTACTGATTATAAATAATAATAAGAAAAATGTTTTAACTTCAGATATAACCAGCCAATCCATGCTGCGGATTCGTTCAAACTAAAGCATCAGGTCCATCATATCATATTCTTAAGTGTAATAAAAACACTTGATGGCATTAGGGATGCTGTGTAGATGGTAGCGTGCCACTCGTTTCTGTGAGTTTCTGTAATAAGGTATTTATGTATCATTGGCGCACAGTTTTCTTGTGAAACTATCCTCAAGATTTACATTACATAAACTTTTTTTGCATAAAAATTCAATGTGACTGTGGTAATGTCTGTCAGAAGTCAACATCATTTCACATGACGTACTGTGGTTAATACAGTGCATACCTGTAAAAAGAAAATGTAAGCTTGACATGGATTACTGACAGCCTTCCCTAATATACTGCTCACAAAAATGAGAGGATATTTCAAAATGAAATCTCCCATAAAAAGTATCCCCAAATTTTTTGTGAACAAAAACAATTGTGTACTTGGTTGCACAATCTTGACAAGCAGTGACAACCCCCAAATGATTTTGTAGCCATCTGTGAGCTTCCTGCATCTGTCTGCTGGTAGTTTTGAGCATTCTTGCACCACAATTCTCTCAAGTTCTTGAATGTTTACAGGGTTTGTTTTCCCAATAGCAGATTTCAGATTGGACTTATTAAAAAGTCGATCTTTTCATTCTTAACCCTTCATGTTTACTACTGGATGTGTATGACCCGTTTGATTTAACTCAAACCTAGTTCTTACACTTGCGAACAATTTCCTGATTTCATTGTCCCTGTAACATGTTCAAGGACCATCCAATCCCATAAGCAGCGATGTTGCCATTATGGATCGATGTTTCACTGTAGGTAAAGTGCACTTTTCTTTATAGGCGTCATTACACCATGTATAAACACAGCGCCGGTTTGCATTGCCAATGAGCTGCAAGTTGATTTCATCTGTCCATAGGACATTTTCCCAGTAGGATTGTGGTTTGTCTATGAAGTTTTGGCAAAGTTCACTTGTTTTTATGCCAGTGGGGTCCTCCTTGGCCTTTTCCCAGAGAGCCTTGTTTTGTTGAGTGTGCGGCGCATGGATAAGATTGAAACCATCGATCCAGATGTCTCGAGCTCAGGCTGAAGTTCTTTGAATGTTGTTTGTGGTGTCGTTGCCACATTTCGATCCCACTTTTGTGTTCTGTCATCAATTTTCTCTTTCCACCGTGTCCTAATATGTTCTTGCCTATTCCATGAGAAGCAAAGTCTTGATCACATTTCGAACTGTTAAATCTGGGATTTCACATCATGACCATGCCCTACAAAATGTTCTAGATCTGCAACCATTGTACTAGTAAGATGCACATGTAGATCGAATGTAGAATAAACTCTTTTTACAAATGAATCACTAAGTAAGAAAAGGAGTAGGCACACCTTCCATAACCTTTCTCTTTGTATTGTTCACCAATCCTGGACACAGCAGCGCTAAGATATCCTTGGACATGTACAAAAAGAAATCCCAAAGATGTGATAGGTATGATCTGCCTATAGAGCTCGAGTAACAGAAGTGAACTTGATACCCTCTGCCCAGACTGCGATGCCTGCCAGCAGCTTGCAAATTTAGAACAATCAAAAGCAATTTATCAGAAACACTCCCATGCTGTTTCCTGGGTGGAACAAGGAAAAGAAAGGTGTGAACAGCACAATGCCAATGACCTCTCTGCCCTTAACTTAATCAAGTGCAAACTTTATCTGGCCAATCAAAGCTGGCAAATGCGTTGGCCTATTTATTGCATAGCATGTCATGGGATTTTAATTGAAATGATAAACGGCTTTAATCAGCATCAGACCACAAAGCTCTTCAGTCTTTGATATGTAATCTGACATAACAACATTTATTTGGAGACAAGTGCCTAAAAAAACTATTGAGGCTTGTTTTACATTAAATGCTCAGCATTAAGTGTTTACTTTAAAACCACTAGTTTTAATCAGGAAATGTTTCAGTAGCAACTGTAACATCATTCTTTGATCTTCAGACCTATCAATCATTTGACGTGAACCAGTGTTAATCATGAATGTGATACAAGGTAATCAATTGTGATCATACACGTATGAAGTATACACTCAGTCTCACTTTATTAGGTAGACCTTGCTAGTATTGAAGTAGACCCTATTTGCCTTTAGAAATGCCTTAACTCTTTGTGGAATAGATTCTTCAAGGTGTTGGAAAGATTCTTCAGAGGTTCTGGCCCATATTGACATAATAACGTCACATAGTTGCTGCAGATTTGTCACCGCACATTTATCCTGTGAATCTCCTGTCCCATCACATCTGAGAGGTGCTCAGTTGGACTAAGCTCTGGTAACTGGATACATTTGTGTACAGTGAGCTTGGGTAGGCTGGTGTGTTTAAACAAATATCATCTACGACCACAAGCCTGAACAATTGATACAAGGCATGAGGAATCCATGCCTTCGTGTTCTATACACCTCATTTTGAAACTACCGTTAGAATGTCTGAGGGTCCCCAGACCTGGAAACATTTCTCCAATATTCTATTGTCGTTTCTATGATTGTGTGAATTGCAGCCTCAGTTGTCCGTTTATAGTATGGCAGTTGGCGTGGTCTTGTAGCTGCTCCTGTAGCTCATCAGAATCAAGGTTTGACGTGTTGTGCATTAAGATATGCTCGTCTGCATACCTCTGTTGTGACAAGTGGTTATTTGAGTTACTGAGTTACACTTTTTATATCGGCTTGAACCAGTTTAGCCATTCTGCTATGACTGACTGCTATGACATGAACAAAATTTTCACCTAGAGAACTGCCACTTACTGGATATTTTCTCTTTTTCAAACCACACTCTGTACAACTCTGTAAAGATGGCTGTGCATGAAAATCCCAGTAGATCAGCAGTTTATAAAATACTCAGACCAGCCCATCTAGCACCAACAATCATTCCTTATTCAAAGTCACTTAAAACACCTTTCTTCTTTATTCTGATGCTTGATATTTACTTCAGCAGGTCATCTCGACCATTTGGTGAAACCCTTTGGGGTCATGATGCAAACCAAAAGTTATGTTAGAGAAGATGGATCTAGATTTTACACACTGCTCACAAAAATTAGGGGGTATTTCATTTTGGGATATGTCATTTGGAAGTATCCCCTTATTTCTGTGAGCAGTGGAGCAGTGAAAGGCAGTGTTGTAACACAGGATTTATGGAGTGTCTTTCACAGCATTTTCACTATGTGTAAACCATACAAATGTTGGCTTTGGTCACATGAATGGGTGGAAAAAAACCTGTACAACAGGTGCTGCTCTCCCATGGAGCTTGGCTCATTCTTTTTTCACAACTGTCTCTGCTGAAAATACAATTTTCAAATTGATTACAAGTGGTTAGAAATAAATAACCTTGCGACTGATTCGTTGTGATCTTTGTTGATGGCCTCTTGTAGACTTGTGTGTTGTCCAAGCTCCAACAAAATTAACAAATAACAATATTAAGGAAGAAGGGAACTAAGCTTAAATTGTAAAGGAGACAGCAAGAGTTCTTATGAGTGTAAAGTTTGAAACAGTGATGAATGTGATAGAAGTTATTAGTGGTATTATTAGGTGTTATAATGAGTTATTATTATAATAGTGATTTCACAATCTAAAGTACCAAAGTTTTTTTTTAAAATAAGTAATGCCCTATTGAAGACTGTTACACACCAAACCAAAATATTTAGATGAGATTTTGTTTGCCTCAAAACTATACACACCAAATGCAATGCATTGTCATGGAATTTCATATAATGGACTATTCATTATCATTAATGTTACAAGTATTTTATTTGTTTTATTAACAGCATCCCAAATCAAATCATTTTTCAATCAAATCAAAAGGCTCTGTTGTTCCGAGGAGGAAAAGGAACAACAGAAGACAAAGAAATATTATTTTACTTATTTACTCAGGTTTTACTCAGGTTCCAGCAGACTGAAAAATACAGACGATGCTTCATGAGGCACATCACCAGATGGTGATGGTGATTGGTGAGTAAGCTTTTGTCACTGGTTAGCTAAAACATCGAACATGGGGCAAATAAAATGTTGCATTTTCACTCGGTGAAAAATTTCGATTGGTGTCTTTTACCGCTTATTTAACCCCTTTATGACAAGCGTATTTGGTTCTTTTTAGAGCACCCTTTTGCTGATCTAACCTGCTACAAAAGTGATGCATAACCAGACACCAGCATCTGGCAGCATTAATGTGGAATCTTAGCCCATTTCTCATGGGCCTCTGGTTCATTAAAATTCTTAGGTTTGCGTGCAGCAGCTGCCTTCTTCAACTCCCACCAAATATTTTCTGTTGGGTTCAGGTCAGGCTACTCCAGAATCTTCCAGGACTTCTTCTGAAATCAAGACTTGGTGGACTTGGAGGGATGCTTGGAATCATTGTCCTGTTGGAAGGTCCCTGCTTCCCCAATAATGCACAAGTTTTTTTTGTTTGTTTTTTTTTTTTTACCTGGGATTATCTGATACTTGATTGAATATCTTCATGCTGCAGGTTTCCAGTGCCTGCAGAAGCATGGCAGGCCCAGAACATCACTTAATCACCAATATGCGTCACTGTATGCTGGATGTTCTCTTCAGTGTTCGCTTCATTACAGATATTCTGCTGATCCCTATTATTATCTGGAAAGGTCTTTTTTTGTTAGATGCTGTTAGAGAATTGACTGCATTGTTTTGCGCAAATTAAAGCTGACCATTCTTGTTCTTTTGCTACCATCAAATCTTGCTGCTGGTCTTTTGCAGTCACACGCCTGCTTCCTCAGGAATCTGGTGGCAGCCATTGGGATTTTCCTCTTACTGCCATGTCCAGGGAGTGTAGCCAGTGTTGCTTTAGCTTTGAACTTGGAATGATGCTTCCAGCTGGATTTCTGGTGGTATTCTATGCTTTTGCTATGCTTGGGTATCATTGTCCTTTTTCATGCAAGGCAAAGATCTCGTCTGTAAAATAACTTTTTGGACAATTCTCTTCACTAATGTCTAACTATCAATTAAAACTCATGGTCAGCAAATCAATAGCCAGTAGAGGTATTTGTGTATTTTATCTCAAGCACACCTAATGCAACTAATGCAGGGGTGCTTGAGACTTCAGATGATTTGCAAAAGCCTGCTCCTATGAAGGATTCTTATTCAGACTGCAGTAGTCTTTAAGTAATTGATTTTTTATTATTGAATTGGAAGAAACCACCTGCCATGAGTTAATTTCATTGTTCTTCTTCAACTGGTTTATTGTAAACAGTTGACTGTTTTTCTAATGAACCTAATTTGCAATGAAAGTTGAACAATTTGTATATATTGTATATGTACATATTGCTATAATGGTGAATAGGTTGAGTGCTGTCCTTTTTAGTATTCATAAGAGCTGGCAAGCAGTCGACTTTGTCAGAACTGGAAACGCTGAGAGATCTAGAGAATAAAATGAGAATGTATTATTGCTTTTTATTTTACAGTTAAAATTACAAGTTCATGCTGGCATGCTTTTCAGTACCAAGATTTCATAATCTAAGGTGACTCATCAAAAGGTTTTTTTTAAACTAAGAGGGTTAAGAGGCTATCAGGGTTCAAATTAATTTGAGTTAGATTGTTTTATTTAAAATCTTAATGAGTGTACATTTACTGTATGCATGCATGGATACTGTTAAAGAATGTAAAGTGGTGGGGTCAAATTAATGCTAATGAAATTTGGAATCATTTACAACTAAACTGTCTCTTCCTTATATTATCCAATAGACAGTTGCGCTCATAAGTTTACATACCCTGGCAGAATTTGTAAAAATTTTGGCCGTTTTTCAGAGAATATGAATGATGGCCTTGTGTCTTGGATCACTGTTATGTTGGAACATCCAAGTGTGTCCCATATGCAGCGCCTGTGCTGATGAGTGGAAATTTTCCTTGAGTATTTTCTGATAAAATGCTGCATTCATATTGCCATCAATTTGTGGACTGTAGAGTTCACACATCCCCAAAATATCACTGACCCAACTCCATGTTTCACAGTAGGGATGGTGTACTTTTCATCATAGTCCTTGTTGACTCCTCTCCAAATGTAGCGTTTATGGTTGTGGCCAAATTTTATTCCTGAAATTTTAAGGTTTGTCTCTGTGCTGTCTGGCATATTGCAAGTGGGCTGCTTTGTGGCATTGGCGTAGTAATGACTTTCTACTCGCCATGCAACCCATTTTTCTTCAAGTGCTTCCTTATTGTTCATCTTGAAACAGCCACACCACTTCATTTCAGAGCGTCCTGTATCTCAGCTGATGTTATTTGTGGGTTTTTCTTTGCATCCCAAACTATTTTCCTGGCAGTTGTTGCTGAAATTGATGTTGGTCTACTTGACCTTTTCTTGGTTTCAACAGAATCCCTCATTTTCCACTTCTTAATTAGAAGAATTAGAGTTTGAACACTGCTATTTGCCATTCTTAATTACTTGGATATCTTTTTCTATCCTTTACCTGCTTTATAAAGTTCAACTATCTTCTCTTGTAGATTTGATCATTCTAATTGAAAGAGCTCAACTCCTTATCTAGAGCCCTGACAAATTGTTTTATGAGCCCCAACTAGATGTGTAGTGGTCATCTGCACCAAGGGCATCAGCACCTTGCGTGGGTACACCAGTGACTCCCACTTTACGTAGTTCTTCTCCACAGAGAACTCTCTCCGCTTAGGCCAGTCCCGCCTGTGGTAGTGCGCTTGAGTATCCCGGCTGTCCCAAAGGCAAATAAAGCAAGGATACTTTTTATCCTTGTATACCCTTGTATTTGCCACCTTGGAGGCCCATGAGTAATGACACCATTGTGAAATCTATATACATACAGTATAATTGTATTTGTGTAAAATATTTTTACACAAATTTTATTGTTATTAGAATTATTATAAATACGTGTAATGTCTCATTGGTCCTTTTTGTTTGGGACCTCACAATAAACCTCACAAAACCTGCTGCCACATGACATTCATTTGGTTGATGCGATTGTTACCTGACGCTACTGTCCTATATCTGCATAGTTTTCTTATTAGACATTTTCATGACTGTAGGTGTTCCTAATGAAGTGCTCAGTGAGTGTACGTCAGTGATGGAACTTAGTTTTCTTTGTAACCCGATGCATGTCTAATGTGAAAAGAAAATTAATATATTTATAGTGTATAAAAAAGGGCTTTCAAGTGTTCCAGCTTGACAAGTGTTAACTAGACAGCTCTTGCAATACATTACACAATAGTTACCAAATATATTCTCATTTGATGTGCTGCAAAGAAATAAAAGTTAATCAAGTCTAAGAACAGGTTACAGTAATACAATGGTCAGAGAACATCTCCATGGACATCTGTCTTTCAGTTTGATTTTGATAAGTCAGAAATGACGCTGATGTGTCATGTTTTATTTCTAATTTTCTGAAATGTGTTGTTTGAGCAGAACTGAAAATGTATGTTTTTATCCAGTGTGTGTGTTTTTATAGTTCAAGCCATTAGGAAGTCGGAGTGGTTCATCCGTTTGGATGTAATCATTCCTGGTACAGATTACGTATGACTGGCCTTTGAATGCTGATTTTCTAATTCGAATGCATATTTTACATATTGAATTTGAAATATGTTCAAATCACAATTTTACTTTGACAGCCTTACTGGGTGGTTTCTTGTCCTTTTCCTTTGCCACAAGAATTTTGTTGTGCAAGCTCATTACTTGCGCCAGCAAGCACCTGACTTGGCTTCTGGAAAGTTCATACAGGAAAAGATACAGAATTTGACTTGAGACATGGTGTGACATGATTTGTTGTTTCAGCAACAGCCCTATCAAAATGTCAGACACAGCCCATTTCAAAGACTGATTTAAAGAGGGGGAAACATAAGCCAAAAGACCATATGCCTCTGTCCAGATATCAAAAGCAGATATCAAACACTTGCAAAGGAATAGTTCTTATCTTCAGTGTATATGGCAACATGAAATCAGTGGTCCAGGGAGTTCTATCAGCTTGCTAAGCATGATCTTTTGTAATTTAGCACCTGTGACAGATGAAATTTTAAATAATTAAGAGCCAACACCATTATTTGTAGTGAAGCACAGTGCAGGTTCATTGTAACTTTGTAACTTCTCAGTACTGTATCTGTTTATTTTTACAGTTGACTAAACCACTTACAGTGGGGCTTAAACATTTGCGAACCCTTTCGAATTTTCTATCCTGAAACTATATGACCTAAAACAAGTTTGAAAAGTTGAAAAAGAGATGTGAAACAAACGGTACGACCACAATACTTGGCCATTTCTTTCTTGAAAACCAAGATTCAGTATTATATATTATTGAGTGGCAAAAGCATGTGAAACATGCATGAAAAGGACTGTCACTGAATTCTACGATATAGAGACATGTTCAGCCACATGCTCTTTAGAGACAGCAGTATGGTCTGAGGTTGGGGCAGATCATTTTAAGAGAAACCATCTGTACTGCTTCAAAATAAATACTGATATTGCAACACGGGAATGAAAAACACACAATGGGAGCAGTGCTTAAAGCCAAATACTTACGTGGATGTATTACGTAGTAAGCTGGTCAACTAAAATCGCTTCAAGAATTGTGTATTCAATTTCATGTTTATAACAATACTAACTAGGCTAATAGTTATAAGGAATAGATAATGGGTATATTAAGTAATATTTTAATACTTACTACACACTGCTTGCAGAAAGACGTACTAAACCAATCTGTGGTACTGTTCGGACTTAAATACGTTACTTTAAAACAACGCTCAGATGGGACAACAAAGGGTTTTTTTTTTATGGCCAGTGCAGACGAGGTACAATTTTAATGGGAAAAATGGGAAAGCATGAATTGAATTAATTGAAATGAATCTACTGAGTGGGCAGACTATTGCTGTGGATGGGAACAGCCTTGGATACTCTACCACCCATAACTATGCTCCTGAATATCCACGTAAAATACTCTGAGCTTGGTATACAACAAGTTATACATACTAATATATGTTGTACAGGAGTAATAATATTATCTCTGTTTTATTTGTAACACACTTTATATTTAAAACAAATCTTAGTGCTACAAGGTAAAAAAAATCATCACTATGAAAAAGAGTAAAACATCATAAAATGCAAAACATTGTAAAAGTAGCAGCAAATGACAAGTTAATTAAAAGTCATGAATCCGGCTTAAAAGAAAAGTTTTTGAGCTTAGTTCTGCAGAGGAGGAGATTTGAAATTGTGACGAGCTAGTGAGGTGAGTAGTTCAGAGTAAGCATAGATACACTGGTACATTTGAGCAGAAATGGGAATCCAATGAAGAGAATGGAGAATATGCATATTGTGTTGATATTTTTTGCACTCTCATCAAGATCCTACTGCGCTGTTCTAAATAAACTGTAATTGCTAAAGATTGTTGCTCGGATTGTTGCTTGAATATTTATTTGCAATATATATTGTTAATAATTGAAATCCAGATGGCTTGTTGGCTCAGGGTGTCACACCATCGCCTCACAGCCAGAAGGTCTTAGGTGTGGTTCCAAATAGAGAATCCTTTCTGTGTGGAGTCAACAGATCTGTGTCCCCTATGTATCTTCCCATAGACCAAAAGACATTCATCAGGTTACTTGATTATGCAAACGATCTGAGGGTGTTGTGCATTTGGCGTGTGTACATGCGTGTACGTGCGTGTGCGTGCGTGGTTCCTTTAAGTGAGGAGTCTGCATGTCTTCCACTTGTCTGCATGCATTTACTCTGAATACTCCGGTTTCCTCCCTCAGTCCAAAGAGATGCATGTTAGGTTAATTGTTAGGTTAAGTATGTATCTGAGTAACTTGTCCTATGATGGATTGGCTCCCTTATTGTAGAGGATATGACAGGGTATGAATGAATGAATAAATGAATAACATACTGTGGCAGTAAACACGCAAAACTGATGTTTTTAAGAAAATCAGTGTTGGTACAATTAAAATTTGCATCAAATATTTTTAATACACGAACTATTAAGAGTAGAACCAAGAACCAGAACCAGATGTGTTTTGGTTAGTACTGGCAGAGGTGCAGTCAAGGCCATATATGGATTATACAAACTTTTTTTACTGGGATGTTTGAACTTTTCCTCCTTATTTTATTACATTCATTCACAAGCCAGTAAAAATGTAAATGTTGGCATACTTGAAGAAAAGGAACACCGACTGACCAGTTTCACATTATGCTTCCTGTAGTTTTTATTTGTTTATTTAACTTGTTTCTGCAGATATTGACGAATAAAAGTGCCCACGACCAGTTCAGCAACATAGGCAGCATCCAAAACCACATCCTGCTGTATTGATTGGTATAATAACATTAATTACTGGTTTATACCTGGTTAAATAAATATAAATCATTTAGCAGAGTCCCTTATCCATAGTGATTAACAATTAATACAGTCTTACAATCCAAGACATTTTGGGTTAAGGGCCTTGCTCAGGGACCCAACCGTAACAGAGGTGGGATTTGAACCTTGGACCTGGCCCAGTACCTTAACCACTAGTCCACCGCAGTCCCACAAAATGTTTCACAACAACTGCTTCATATGGTTTTTTTTTCACTTACTATCTAGTATAATACCATTTAAATTCAGAGGCAACAGCTGATTCAAATTATTTCTTTTAAATCATTAAAATACTTTTTTTAAAAAAGCATACATGCACTGTACAGGCATATGATTACAGTTCTTTTAGCATAAAATGTATACAAATTCGTAATGCAGCCTGGTGGCTCAGTGGGTAGTGCTGGAAAATCTCCTGTAATTTACTGAGAAATGGATTGAAAGTGAAAAGAAAAAGCATTTGTCTTGGTGAACTCTAAGCTGCTGAGCTAATTGATATCCTTTCAGTTTGCTTTTACCGAACCTTTTTCAGACCCATAGAGGACCATTTGCTCTACAAATCCAGTACAGTAGATGTAGTATTAAAGAAACACAATAAACAAAGCACAGACCTTCTCTGAGCATGGAGTATTGTGAACCTGAACCATTGAATCGTGAGTCGAGTTTCGGCTGCAATAAATCACATTTTGATATAAACTTGTGTGTCAATGTGGCCTTGAGTCTGCGCTCGAATGAACAACACGGACATTGTTCCGCTCTACATTAACTCGGCGTGATTCTCAGATGCGCACTACATGGTCAAATGAGTTTCTCTTGGTTTTCCACATTTTCACCAAGTCAGCCCATCAGCTTTCTGCCCTGATACACTAGACAATGGTTTTCTGCATGGATTTGACAGAGAACTTGTCTGGCTCGCACATATCCCTCACCGCTGGATACCTTGGAGATGAACTGATTTGCCAACAGCGAGCCATATGGCATTGCGTGATGTCACCGTCACATTTTCAGCTTCTAGTGGAACGTTTTCACGAAAGACTGATGGCTGTTGTAACATAAAGGATGGAACATACCCAAGTTTTTGTATAACTAAAAAGTACAAAACCACAACATGCATTACAGTTCCAGTTGACGTATTTCTGTGTCCATCACACTAAACTGACTTTTCCTTGCCATCTTGCCTTGCCTTCAGAGCTGAAGCAGTGTCACAGCAATTTATTTGACTTCAAACTCAAAGTCATGGCCAGATTTTCGACTACCAAGTAAATAACGAAGTCTTTAGTGGTTCGTTTGAGGTATGGCTTTGGGTCAGTGAGTGCGACAGGCAGTCTCAAAGACCTGGTCTGTGCTCCTTAGAATATGTGACTTGGTGTTTATTCCCTCTGTCCACAATTTTTGGATCAAGTAAGTGAGTTTCAGGACAAGGCAGGAAGATTATGGAAAAGCTGTGCAGTAGTACTCAGAGAGAGGAGCGAGAGGGGAGCAGGAAGAGTCAACAAATCGTAGTGGATCTAATCTAAGTTTGTTCGACCAATATGTTGAAAAATGACTTTTCAGAGAAGTTATGAGATTAGTTATTATTTCCAGGAATCAGAGCTAAGCTTAATTATTTGAAAAACACAAACTACAGAGCGATAATGATTTGTAGTGTAGTGAAGCACCAGAGGAGCTCAACAAAAACATTAGTGTCTCATTTATTGCTTGCTTAGATCGGATAACAATACCATCTTACTTCTTTTTCTTTCATCTATTTCAATTTCTCTGAGAAAGTAAATGAGTAAGAGCCAAACTTGTATGACCTTGAGGCTTATTTAAATAAGGCCTAAGTCTTTATTAGATACCATGCATCAGATATCTTTATATTATCATGACATATTGGGCACAAATACATGGCAGACAGTTTTTTTCAAGGTCACCAATACAGTGAGTCATAAACATTTTTTGTGTGACTTGTGAAGTGCAAATTGTCTGTATAGTGAACAGCTCCAAGCCTCTTCAACCAGTAAGTTAGCATCTAATAGCTTAATAGTTATTATTTGGAATTGTAAGTTTGTGAATGGCCACATTGAATATACAGTACGGTCTGGTAATGTGAGCATGGATTTTTAGTGTTTATGTGCGTGGCAGTGACCAGATTTTTATATCATGTTTGCTTCATTAATGACCTTGTTACTTGTTGCACAATTACCATTTCAATGGTTCAATGCCACTGTGAAATGGAGAGAGGATCTAAACTGGCCAGCATTAAAGCTTGGGGGTATCTATCACTGCACTATCACCACAATTTAATGTGTGTGTTTGATGTATATACAGGTATGCATACAATCTCAACGTCTGTTAGCTATAACCACCTAGATCTTAGCCATTCTAATGGGAAAAAATGTGTGTTTGTGAAAACCTGCAACTGTCATTGGTAGTGAAAATGAATGTGTTCTTTTTGGAATTGTATAGCTGATCCTCCTAGAGGGCGCTGTTATCTGCGTGATGTGAAAAGGTCTTAAATACAACCGTAAGTGTATTTACCTGTCCTATTGTAGGTAGTATTTGCACTACCTGTGCATTCTCTAATACTTATTACCATATAAACTGCTTCACATTCACTCTGAGTCTGTTTTATCTGGCTTAGTCTAAATGCTGTTTTTGGCTTCTGTCAAATCAGTCATCAACCACATTACTTGTGTTTTTAGTGGTATCTCTAAGGCATATAAGTCGTTTTCTAGTGAAAACCCCCTTAATACTTACAATATAGTAGCAGAAATATAGTATCGTAATGTTTGGTCAGTGCCCATATTGGTCGACAATATTTTTCACAGTATGTACTGCGGATGGAAAACAGTGTACACCTGTATATCAATGTGGGGACCAAATGCCCATGTAATGACTGACAAATCTGACATTTTTACCTTTTCCTAGGGGATTTTTTCAGACACTGCATTTTTCTTTTGAAAAACCTATAAGATCTTCAATATGTATAGCTTTGCATATTAGGGGTAGGTGTAGCATTAATTATCTACTGTAATCTTTATGTCAATATTAAGTCCTCAGCAGGACAGTGAGACAAACCTGCCTGCGAGAAATGGTTCTTAACACCCATCAAAAGCTACTCCATGATCCTATGCTTCTGCTTTGGCAACAGTTGCCATGGGCTAAATATTTCCTACTGCTTTTCTATACTGTACATACTGTGTGTGTTGGGTTTAAAAATAAACACAAGGATTACTAAATGTGCAAGTCATCACCCCCTGATGAGTGGAGATGAGTCAGACTCCCTGAGCTGAAACCTCTTCTTAACCCACTGACCAGGCCACCATACTTATTCAGTCAAAATTAAAAGGGAAGGGCACAATGCGATCTTTATCTTCAGAGCAAGTCAGGGTAAATCAGACTCCTCTCTTGTCTCTCTCTCTCACACACACACACACACACACACACACACACACACACACACACACACACACACACACACACACA
>JAUZST010011904.1:0-11691 GCA_034779995.1 Parotocinclus haroldoi
TATTTATTGAAGTATTTCTACACTATTTTAGCGGTAGAACTTGCAGAACGTTTGGGTTTCATCGTAGGAGCTTGAATAAAATCAGCCTATAATGAAACTTTCACAAACGGCGAACACAAAACCGCAGATAAAAACTCGTCACGTCGGCGAGTAAATACTCTATTTACTGTAAATCCTAATATTTCATGATTTATAACATTCCTTTATTGTTAGAATGAATCATTTTAATATAGATTTTTATAAAGTTTGTGATTTTTTTTTTTTTTTTTATGTAAAAGTTCCGCAAAAACCCGCTAAACAGCGAAAATCCGCGCTATATCTTTTCCATTCGTGTTTTTTGGTTGTTTTTTTTTAAGGTGAACCGCGAAGTGGCGAGGAGAACACTGTATACGTTTGTGAAAGTGCCACCACTGCTCCACCTCCCCCCTAATTTTGTCATCCGTCAAGGCGGGACCCAAGAGCTCATTACCTGGTGCTCCATAATATGGTGCGTGAAGGATCATGAGTGAGTTCTTGGGCGCTGCCTTGCCTAGAGACCAGGAGTGTAACTCAGAAGCCCTTGATAAGGAGAAACCACTTATCTTTGTTCATTTAAGCACCAGACCTGGTCCTTTTTCCTACGCCTGTGCTATTGGGTGCCAGGCCCTTTTGGTCCTTCTCTGCCCCTATCCTTTGACAAAGCCCTTCTAGATCTCGTAGGCCAACTTGTTCCCCTGGACCTCCTATAAGTATCTAAGAAAAGCTGACCCTACGGCATCCCGCTGATCTAAAGACTTTCACCTGACCTGCCTCGTGATCACACAGGTGAAATGACCCGCTTCTGTCCCAAGCCTGCCTGTCCTGTTGAACATCACCTGGTTGCCACTGCCCCTGCCCCTGGGTTCCCATACTGTACCCTCTCTCTCTCTCTCTCTCTCTCTCTCTCTCTCAGTCACTCTCTACCCTTTCTCCAGTATTTAGGTCTGGTCAGTATATCCCTTATCTAATATTCTGCCCATGTTTGGTTTCGTTTTGTAAATAAGTGTAGGGTTCCATCCTGAAATGAGTTCCCTGACCTCTCGTTTCACACTTCAAGCACTGTCCTCAATCTTTGTTTTCATTTCCCATGTGTATTTGGAAGCTCCCAAATCGGACTTTCTAATGGTTCCTGCTCTCAAAAGCAGTGAACACGGGCACCACTAAGGGTGGAAAAGGGGCATCATCAACAGGCAGGACGTCTAGTCTGCCTCGTCTGCTCTGAGCAATGTTTTTTCTCCACGGGTTTTATTGCAGCACTCTCATTGACTCTTGTGCGTCTACCAGGTCTTTCATGTTTGTTGGTCTGCAGATGTGAACCAGCATTTGATTTGCCATTGCTGCTGTTCATCCAGTCCTGCCCAGGCTTTCCAGTGAAGTGGAAGATCCAATATATGATTGTTCTTTTCCTGTAATACGGGATGCCGTAAAGTAGCCACCAAAAGATTTAATTTGCACGCATAATTTCCAGCCCTGGCTGCGGAAAGCTGCTGGAGCTGTTCTTCTCACCAGCGCTTGAAGTGCCAGCCTGTGTCCGCAGAGAGAATTATAGCTGCCTTGTGTTAAAGCTCTGCAGTAGTCTACCCCATCCAAACCAGAGCGTTTGACTGAGGTTTGAATGCAGGATACGTACAAGGTCCAAACCCCATGGCCTGAAAGAGGCAATGAGAGACGTTTCATACTTATATAGATATAGATCACTCTAATCTGTGTTTGGAATCACAATGTATTTGTCGAGGATTTTCAGGACCTCTCGTCTTGATTTAAAAAAAAAAAAACGAAAATGCCTCGTAGCGTTTTGATTAGTGCCTGCAGCGAAGAGCCACAAATTTGCTTCTTTGCACAGTTCCAGTTTAAACAGAGACTGTTAAAGATGGCTAATCTGTAGTTAAGACAGAGAAAAACCGCCACACCCGTGTTGTGTTAGCCATTAGCCACGCCCGTTACCCTGTGCAGAAAGGCTAACGTGTGAGTGAGATGACGGGTGATGTACGTATGCCCAGACAAACTGACACAATTGTCTACCGTCTATCCAAAGTGACTTACAAATGGAACAATTGTGGGTTAAGGGATCCAACGTCTAGGCCACCCAAGGAGGACGGGTCTCTTTTTGAGTCTTGGGCCTCCCAAGGTTTCTCCCTTCTACATTCAGGGAGTTTTTTCTTTCCACTGTCGCCCTATGCATGCCCAATTTGGGAACCCTAGACCATCTGGTCCAGAGTCCAGTACCTTAACTGTGGCACTACAGTCCACTGTTGGGGGCAATCTGCATTTTTAAGTATACTTATACACCATTAGCTTTATAAACATCAGATATTTGCACTAAAAACCCACGACAAAATGTACTGTGAGATTTCATAGTAAAACTGTAAATTGCTAGACAGTTTTGATGTGAGATTTCTGATGTGAATTTTTGATGCTAATTTGGCCACGTCATGGTTCCACTGTCAGATTTCATAGTAAAACTGTAAACTTGGTTAACTATGGACTGGCCAGGATCTATTTCACAGTTATACTATGGATGTTGATGGTAATTTGGCCACTTCATGGTTCTACTTTCAAATTTCACAGTGCTTTTTTCCCCCCCCCGGGAATGAAAACACAGACCAATGGACCGGCATTAGTCCAGTCTTTACTGAGCCTATATACAAACGAGGAGGTACAAGGCGATTTTAAGAGGTTAAGTGACATTTCAGCGTCTTGCTGCATTCATACTGGCAAAACAAAACAAGGACTGGAATAATATTCCTGTGTGGAATAGTCTCTCCCAAATTAGTCCCTACGATTTGTTTGGTGTGATAGCACCCTCAGAGAACCATCTGTTTGCTACCTCTGAGCTGGACCTTAACAAGAGAATCGACGTTACTCGTTATTCAGTCTCTGAGTAGAGCAGAGTATTCAAAACAGTGCGGCGGAGTGTTGTGTAGGTCGCGTATAACCTATGGCAGTATCTGAAATGTTGTTATTATGTTGTTGTAATGTTGTTTGTATTTGGGACTGTGGTGGTGCACTGGATAAGGGTCTGGATTATGACCCAGAATTCAAGCCCAAGCTCGGCCAAGCTTGCGTTGTCGCTTGCAGTCAGCCTGGATAAGAACGTCGGCTAAATGCGCATACTTGCATAAATATGTTTAATCTTACATGAAGAACGTCTGTAATCCGCCAGTACGGCACAGAGACTTTTGTTTTCTTTGATTGCGGCGGAGCATGGAATGTGTCTGGTCCGTGGATAGCATGGGTCAGCACTGTCTATAAACCACTCTCTCTCTCTGACCTGGCTGACCTGAGGAGAAAAGCTCTGCGGCCGCTAGAAACTGATGCTGGATCCTGATTTAGCTGCTAGAACTTTTCAGTAGAGCAGAGCCAAAAGGAACCAGTCTACATTTAGTTCAGCCAGCAGAGCCAACACCAGACAGATGTATCTACACCCTGAGGCTGGAAAAAAAACAACGGAAACTTGGACGATGCTGATAAATACCTTGTGGACGCCAAAGTTAACACGGTTGGCTTTCAGGAAGGAGCCAATGTCAAGCCCGCGTCGAGCAATTAGATCTGTTATCTCGAACCGTTATCAAAACAAGAAACGATGCTAGCGCGCGCGATGACCAACAGGCCCACGATAGGACCGAACAGAAAGCGTCTTTTCCCTGCCGCGGAATGGCAATCTGCGGAGACGTGCAACGGCAGGAAGCTTGGGACTCGACCGTCTCGGATCATCCTGCATTTCTGCGATAATATTGTTACACCGGTGCACGTACGGCCCGCTGGGAAACCCACAGAGGACGACCATAATGGAGTGGCGGCATATGCTAGCAATAAAGCTAGCGGCTAGCGCAGCCGATCCGCCCTTTGAACAGCGGCCCTGTTTGACTTGGAGAGGAGCTTCTAATTTATTTTCCTATTCTTTCACCCTCTTCACTCTGCCAGCCACTCCGTTTTCAAGATTCATTTTCATAGCTATTTGTTATTCCTTGAGGGGAAAAAAAAGTGAGGATTGAAGCAAACCCTCGGCTGGAGGAAGGCCAAGTGGGAGGGAGGGAGGAGCTTTTTCTCACAGCCTCCCAAGTTTTACGTTCAGCAGAATTTGAGATGAGTGTTTAAATGCAGCTAGCCACCAGCTTTCTTTTTTTTTTTTGCCGTAAGAATGTGCACTAATGAATTTAGTATGCTGCTGTTGGCAGCTCAGGGCTGTGTATGCGGTGTGGGCCTTGAGCTTCTTTTCCGTTTGTGCCTGATAAAAGGACTGAAACGGAGCGTTTTTAGGAGGCTCTGCAACTGGAGTAACATTTCATTTTAGCTGCACACGACACGCTCTGACATAACACCTTCCAATATGCTGCCGTCTCCATTCAATTCGACTTGACCTAGGCGCTTCTAACGACAGCTGACAGTTAAGTTATGTAACGTTAGAACCTAAAAGGGTAGCCAGCGGGAACGGTGGCGAGGGAAAGCTCCCTGAGACGCGCAAACGAGGAGAAAACCGGGTGAGACCAGGTAACGAGTCTAAGCTCTACCCTTGTTGAAGACGGGTATGAAACAGACCGAGCAAATAAGACTGACCACGGACAGGCTGGGTCATTCAAAGGACGCTTGATTGGTATTAAGTTGCCCAATGTTTGCCAAGAAATCCTTCCCACACTGTTAAACCACACCCAGCTCCAACTGTTGACACACAAAAGGCTGGGTTAACGGAGTTCTGATGTTTACAGAGAATCGGCAACAGAAGTCATGATTCATCAGAGCGGCTTCCACTTCTCCGGTCTTCATCTGTCCAGTTTGGTAAGTCTGTACCCATGGGTAGCCTGCCAGAGTGCCGCTTTCTCACCAAACAGTTCAGGGGAATAATTTGGATGATCACCCCCGAGAACTACATTTGTTCCAGGGCTTTTTCCTTTGGTTTGTGTGACGCTGGAGTGCCGTACAAACTTCACTTCTCTGTTTGTACACTTACCTGTGCTTATTTTTAGCTGAAGATCTGTTTTTTTTTACATGGCTTCTGGTGGACATGTGCATTTAAACGTGCCGTTGAGATCAACGCAGGTGCTAGGTCTGGACCAACCACCGCCTGTTCACATCAATCAGGGTTCCTATGCACCGAGAGCAAGTAGGAGCTAAGCGGCTTACAATTTACAGTCTTACAATTCTACAATCCAAGCAACTGTGGGTTAAAGGCCTTGTCAAGGAGGGATTCGAGCCCTGTTTGGTCCACAGTCCAGTACCTTAAGTTCTAAGCCACCGCACTTCTAAGAACTACAGTCCTCCCCAGCTCCTGCGGCGCGAACATGCGACAAAGGGGGCACAGTTCTAAGAACTATGAAAATTTCTGTGAAAGACAAAAAAAAAACACCTCAGGAGAAACCGGTGTGGTCTTCTGCCGTTGTAGCTCATCCACCTCAAGGTTGTACGACCAGAAATGCTTCACTGATCACCACTAACTGAGTTGTACTATATTTCTGTCAAGTCGGAGGATTCGGGATTAAGTACTAAAACTTGCTGGATGGATTGATTTTACTATTAAAATCTATTAAACACAATTTCAGAATTACAAACGACTGGCTTTCACTCTCTCCTACAAAGGTCGCCAGAGGGGTCGCTGCATAACATCAGACAAACTCGACCGTTCCTATCACAGCAGGCTACCCAGCTCTTGGTACAAGCCGTGGTCATCTCCCGCCTCGACTACTGCAGTGCCGTACTAACTGGCCCGTGCACCTTTACAGATCTCCTCTGCTCCAGATCTGCTCCTGGAGCCCCACTGGCTACCGGTTGCTGTGGTAGCCTAGCGGTTAAGGTACTGGACTCTGGACCAGAAGGTCCAGGGTCCGAATCCCACCTCTGACAAGCTGCCACAGTTGGGTCCTTGAGCAAGACCCTTAACCCACAACTGCTTAAAAAGTAAGACTGTATGAGTTGTAAGTCGCTCTGGATAAAGGCGTCTGCTAAATGCTGGATCGCGGGACACGCCCCTTCCTACTTACACTCACTCCTTAAGGCTTATGTCACCCTCCGGTCACTTCACTCCTCCGGTGAACGGCGTCTAGCTTTGCCAAAAACTGCACACAAAGCATTTGTCCGTTTTTACCTTGTATACTTATGTGCTTATTGCTTAAGAAACGTATCGCTTGCAAGTCGCTTCGGATAAAAGCTTCAGCTAAATGTAACGTCATCATTTGTGTTGTGTCGTATTGTATTGCTCATGCCAAGATAGTGCCAACAATCATGCCATGGTCAAGTCACTGGGACTGGTCAAGGTCCTGGACTCTGGACCTGATGGTCCTGGGTTCTATTCCCACCTCTGCCAACTTGCCACAGTTGGGTCCTTAAGCCCAGATTGCTTGGATTGTAAGAACGTATGAGTTGTAAGTCGCTCTGGCTAAGGGCGTCTGCTTAATGCCCATAAATGTCAAGTCACTGAACGTCTGGTTGGACATGACTGCTGGACGAACCGCTTCACTTATATCCGTATGATTTTACGTGCTGCCTTGACATTTGCACATTGAAAACGTTGGGACTTATACCCATGTAGTCCACGCCACAACAACCACCAGCGACTTGGAACAAGTATGGCACCATCTGGTACAAACAGAGCAGATCCTAAGCCGCTCGCTCGCCTTGCAGCTTCAGTGCCAATTTAGAGAAGCAAATGTTTTTCTTGTCACATTTTATTCCCGCTCGTCCTGGTCAGGCTCCAGCGGTGATCTCGGATAACAGAGCTCTCCAGTCCATCGCGGGCAAAGAAGCCCCAAAATATCCTGACTGGATCGCTGGGAGAGGGTACGTATCAGTCAGGACGAGTTCCAAGTTTGGGCTTCACCAAAGACCCACTGCTGCGCCTCTGAACGACCTCTTTAACCTTTGCTTGTATCCGGCCTTCGCCGTACGACAAAACTGCTCAAAACAGCTCATCGTATCAACATGTTGCACAACCGTCTCGGACGGAAATGTTGAAGGTGTGGAGACGCTCAGACCGCTGTGAAACTTTCTTTTCTGGACCCGACAGACGTGTGCGTGTGAGAGTTTGTGTGACGAACCCGTGTGCGCGTTTGTGCGAGTGCCCGTGTTTACCGCCTGTCTGTGAACGCTTTGCACCGAGCCACAGCCTAGACAGACTGTTACTCATAACTCTGTGTGTGTGTGTGTGTGTGTGTGAATATTTTGCGATGATTGATTTAGCCCGAGCAATGTCAGCAGTTAAGCCCGGTCATTAATTATCATCCGTAATGTTACAATTATTGACAGATGCTATTTAATGACAACGTCGGGCCAGGGGGGGTTTTTGCATTTGTGCATTTTCAGAACCCCAGTCACCCCAGGTTCTAACGCTCTCCCCCCCGTGGTGCGCCGGTGGATTTAGAGCGCAGTCCATAAAGCGCCTAGTCTGACATTTTTGGTGTTTTGGCTCCGCTCTTTCGCGTTGGATTTAAAGCAGAACAATGACCGGGGTTCATGTGCAGAATGTCAGCACTGAGTCAAATGCAATTACTTTTCGATTGGCTGAGCCATTAAGGCTTTTTACTCACATCCGCGTCAGTTCTCTGCTTAAGGCTAGAAGACTGCGGCGAAATTTCAAAATGAATATGAAGCGATTAGAAAAGAGGCATTTGATTTTATTGGATTAAGCAAGGTCAGCAGAGAAGAAAAAGAAAGTTGTTCAATTATGGGGGGGGGGATCGGGGCGGCACCTCTGCCTCACAGCAAGAAGGTCCCGGGTTCAATCCCAGGTTGGAGTCTGCATGTCCTCCCCGTGCCTGCGTGGGTTTACTCCGGGTACTCCGGTTTCCTCCCACAGTCCAAAGACATGTTAGGTTAATTGTTGTCTCTAAAGTAGCCCTGTGTGTGTGTGCCGGGTGGGCACCGGCTAGCCCGTGACCCTGTGTGGATTAAGCAGAAGATAATGGATGATAATGGATGAATTAGAAACCCCATTTAAGACCTTTGTGGTCTAAAATAAAGAACAGAGTAAACCTGATAGGATCCAGTCGTCTGGAATATCTGGAGAGAATCCGGGCTAGTGAGAGTCTTAAGATTTCATTTGAGGCAGTAATGCTTGCACGTGAACCCTAACAGAGAACCCTAACGTACCGAAACACGTTTCTGAAACCCAGCGCGTTATTTAGCTTGATGCTGAACAGTCTGAGAGGAAAAAGGCTTAAGCTTTGTTAGGATGATGCCAGGGACGTCTCGCCTTGGCTGAATCACTGGTTACCTCCATGAAGCCGTCTGGCCCAGACATTGTCAGCCTCAATCAATACGACTGGCGGCGCGTGATTGTTGATGAAGAGACGCAAACATGAAAGCCATGATCGCAATCTGAAACAACACAAACAGCGCTAAACAAACACCAAGGAGCTCGTGGCTAACTGGAGGATCATGCTGCATGTGGTTGCGCGGCTCGCTTGGGCTGCTACTTTTCTCTCGGTTCTGGTCCCTTTGGGTCGTGGATCATTAAGTACATACACTCAAAGGTTCCCTGTCCATTGTAGGGCATTACATCCTCATTGTTACTCACACAAAAGGGCAGTTTGATAGCCAGTCCACCTTCTGACACCATGATGAGCGTCCATTCTCACAGATAGTCGCTATTTACATAAATACAGTATTTCGCAAAAAAAAAAAAAAGTCAGTCCTCCCCGCACGTTACTGTAACTATTGTATTATATCTTTTCATGGGTCAACAGTGTAAAGTAGTCCCTCTACAGCTTGCATAACAGTGTAAATGTGCTGTGCCCTCTAAATAACAACACACAGCCACCGATGTCAACAAAAGTGAGTGAAAATGGCCAAATTGTGCCCACTTGGTCATTTTACCTCCCCGAAGGTACCACAT
Source organism: Parotocinclus haroldoi (assembly GCA_034779995.1). Taxonomy (NCBI): domain Eukaryota; kingdom Metazoa; phylum Chordata; class Actinopteri; order Siluriformes; family Loricariidae; genus Parotocinclus; species Parotocinclus haroldoi. Next base: position 8,843 of record JAUZST010011904.1, read on the forward strand.
CATGTGACTCGTTAGTGTTACAAGGTCTCCGGGGTGAGCAGGTGGGGAGCAGGCGTGTTCAGTTCGGTGTTATTGCTCTGACAATCTCTCATACTGGACACTGGGAGTTTAACACGGCACCTCATGGCCAAGAACGATCTGAGGATCACCAACCACCCTGAAAGTGAGCTGCAGTTAACAAAATAGTTATAAACATGCGAGGGGTGTCCTCCCTTCTGTGAGATACTGTAACCATCTGGCTTGTTCAGACAGGCAGCTATGCTCTTTTTCAAGAGTGCCGGCTCCTTCTTTGAAACTCTGGAAGCACACCGCTGTTGTTGAGTGTTCTTCCGATGGTGGACCAGCAGACCTTAACATTAGACAGTGTTAGAAAGAGCTTTAGTTGCGTGGAGGTTACCCTTCCGGAGTTCCTGAGTGACCATCCAGACTATTACAGGCCTTGCTCTCACTCCTGCGAAGGGTCACAACGATTGTGACTGTCATCCAAACGTCTTATGTGATGTACTTGTGTGTACTCACTTTTTGTGAGGCACCTCATGTCACGACTGATAAGGTCACGGTTGCGTGGGTCCTGGTGCCTGTTCTAGAGAACACAGAGACCAGGTGTAACCATGTTCGGGACGTGCTTTTTTTTTAAAATTATTTTTATTTTTTTTACAAAGGTCTTTTGTTTTGTCTCCATCTTTACAAATATCTAGGCCCACCGCTCTAACTGAGCAAGCCTAAGGCAACAGGGTCAAGGTAAAAGTACCTACGTTTTATACGGAACAAACCTTGCGATGACTCCATGAGCCTAGTTGGAAATATAAGAATTAAGCTAAGAGCTTTAGTGATAGGTAAAATACACAGAGGCTAAATATAAAAAAAATAAATGAGCGAACATAGCTAAGGAAAATAGAATAAATACAATAACATATTACAATATAGAGACTGTAATAAATGAAAGGTAAAGGTAATAAAAAATAAGATAACATAAGATCGGTATGTTCTGTGAAGAGACATTGACTGTCTGACTGCTTTAGTTGTACAAACCTGGCAACCCTGAAGCTAGCCAGAGCAAATCAGTGAGCACAGAACGAGAGCAAAACAAATGCTGTTCAATACTGGACTGCATTCATGGCCCAAAGCCTGGTGTCTTAATGGGAATCGCATGCCTGGTTGTGCAGATCTGGCAACCCTGTTCCTTGGGGGTTATTTACAGAACTGGAAATAACACAGCCGTGGTGTTTTTTTTTTTTTTTTTTAGGTTATCCCCGCGAATGTAATGGCAGATCGGGTCCATCAGCGCTTCCACAGCTTACTTGTCCTGACGCGAGTGTCTTTATTTAAAAAGACTTTTGTCATTAGCGAATTTACTGAACCTGAATTTCCTCTTTCGTTTGAAGCCTTTTAAAGGCTTTAAGACCACTTTCACCACGGCGCAGCAGCTTTTAATCCCTCTGCACACAGTAGGCGGTACCACGTGACGTTCGCGTGATCCGTCACAGCCTTAGTAAATTACACAGTTATTATAAAGCGAGCCGGTGCCTTCTCACGAATCCAAATCTCGGCCCGTGTGCCAGGTGGCTGGTGCTGTCTGTCGGCTCACGGACCCCGAGGCCTCGGTGCAATCCTTCCAGATGGATTGGAACCCACATAGGGTTGGCTCTCCCCTTGCGCCCTGTGGTGCCGGTGAGGAGGGTTTACTCCGGGTACTCTGGTTTCCTTCCACAGTTCAAAGCCATGTCTTAAGCTAACTGGTGGTTCTAAAGTGTCCCCAGTTTGTGAGTGTGTGCCCAGTGATAGATTCCCGTCTCGTCCAGGGCTGTTCCTGCCTTCCACCCTGTGCTTTGTCAGAAGGATTCGCTGATTCAGACACAGATTTGCTGCGTTACGGAGGAGTGAACTGGGTACAGTGTTGTCATGATTGTGCATTCGGTAACTAACACTGTAATGTCAGTGATTCACTTTAGTGAATCGTTTGGCAACGAACCACATCTGGTTGTGTTTTACATAAGCTTGGATCATTAAGATTATCGATAGGGATTTTTAGGTTTATATGTCACTCCGAGGATATGTCGTATTGATTGTGTGTGAGTGCCGTGTATTAGCCGCCGGTTCTAGTAGAAATGCCATCCCAGAGTATTAGTGTAAAGCTCTCTTTAAGCCTCTGCTCGGCTTTCGCCCCGCTGTGTAATTTGGGTTTAAAGCGGGCATTTTTGTGAGTCCAGAGCGGTAGCGCCTCATCTCCAGAGGTGGTCTCGCCCCCCGCCAGGCCTCTGCAGTTGGAAGCGTTTTATTGTCGCTTTAAAGGGACCTCGTCGTTGCGTGTGTCTCTCAGATCGAGGAGCAGGTTGGCTGGATTATGAGCTTGGGCTTCTTCTTGGATTTCAAGTTGATTTCGAGTTCAAACCCTTCAGAGATGTCAGGACTCATTTTGTTTCTCGAATCTGTGGGCCTGATTTTGTGTGTGGGTGTGTGTGTGTGCGTGCGTGCGTGCGTGCGTGCGTGTGTTTGCTGTGTTGATTGTTGGGTTCGTCTTGAACGGGTGGATGGAATTACTGCCGCACAAGCTCAGACATGGCTGAATATGTTGGAGCGTAATTACTCCAAACTGCATAGTGCTGCAGAATTGTTGTTCCAGCGCCTGTGTGTGAACTTCCTGAGACCCGGTGAGAGAGAAAACCCGCCTGCAGTCATTAGCAGGATTAGCAGGAACTACGTCTCGAATCATGTTCCCAACATACTTATTTCAAGGGTCCCTACGTTAAGGTTCTGAGCTAGTGATCCAGCAGGTAAGGTACTGAGCTAGTGATCCAGTAGGTAAGGTACTGAGCTAGTGATCCAGTAGGTAAGGTACTGAGCTAGTG